>OU015492.1:114873465-114983465 GCA_907164885.2 Dolomedes plantarius
TTGGTGCCTGCTATCACCCCTCCTAATTTATCAGTCGAATTTTGGAACACCCTGCATATATGTACCTGTAAAACATTTTTCGATTAATCTCAGATGAGATCAGTCTTTTTTAGGTATATAACTTTATTACCATATCCTCAGGCTAGCAAATAAAGAATAAATAAATTTGTTAAATTGTAATTTTATAATAATGTCTTCTAAATTGATGTGAATCAATGCCGTTAATTCCTTTTAATTTAAGTTTTAAAAATATTACTCAACCTAAAATAATTAAAATAAGTATTTTTCTAAAAACATCAAGACACTTTATGGTAAACATATAGATGGGACCGGACTTGATTCAGAAGCATTCATTAAATAAGTAATATTTAATTGTTATAACGGTTTAGCCTTTACTCAGCTTTGAAGAATCATAATTTTCAAAAGAGAAGTGTGCAATGAAATATTTACTTGAATAAATCCCACGGTTTAGTATATTAAAACATGCTAACATATATCAGACATGTAAAAGGAAACAATTTTGTAATGTGTTGATTTCTTAAATATATATGTATTTGCAATGTTGCCACTATTTCCATTTAATTTTCATTTTAAGGAAAATTACTCAATTTAAAAAAAAACTGAAAGAAAAATATTTTTTAAAGCAGCAAAAGATATTCTATAATAAGTCTCTAGGTAAGAATGGCCTTGCTTTATAAACACTATGGCGACATTGTAATACAATGACCAATAATTTATTTTCACACGAGTTTAGCCCTTTGCTGACATAAAAAAAAAACAGGATGGTAATGCATTACCAGTCTCTTTACTCTCTCAAAGGAAAGAATTTGAGCGTGTGACAAATGCAAAGTTCCTTCCCCAAACGCCGAGAAAAATGCTTACGTCCGACTTTAGAAGCGTGATAACAGTTTTTCCCTCACAGTTACGGATGGGAATGCTTTTTATTGCATTGGGCTTAAAAAATCATCCTAACTTTCGAAAAGTTAGTAATAGTTAACTAAACAAGACATTTTTTATATAAACTCCCTGCTAAAAATACTTCACACAAAGTTTCAAACTGAAAGGGAACGAAGTGCTTGTCGTATGCAGTTGTGTATGCTTAGATAAATTATTTTATTAATAATTGCTGAAGTTATATATATATTTATGTGTATGAGTGTGTGTGTGTGTGTATGTGTGTATATGTGTGTAAGCATAGATGTAAAAATCCTTCCACTCTGCATTAGATTTTCTTATAAGAAATAAAAAAATAACGAATAAGCTAATCATAACTATCATACTAATAAACTAAGAAAGATAGATTGTATTAACTATTTATTTATCTAATACATGAAAAGTACGCCTTTCTTTTGCACTTGTAATATTTATCAGAAAGAAGTTTGATACTTACAAAAGTCTATGCGAACTATTTGCAAATTTAAACACAAATCCTTTTAACAAATTTAATCGGCTTATAAATATTTTTCCCCGAGAGACATGGATTTCAGTACAAAAATGAATGTCGTCTAAGGGATTCGTGTTAATAATGGGATAAGAATTAAACATTCATGTGTATTTCCGTTTGAAATGAAAATTGTATCCTTTGACGCAAATCTCTTATGTGTTTGAGCACATACCTGCAATTCCTCATAAAACTATTTATCGTTACTTTAAAATGCTGTTTCTAACAAAACGACTCATATATGCCGTATTTATTTAAATATACACCGAAGTCATTCCAAAGTTAAAATACTTCACCATTAGTTTAAATATTCCAATCATTATATTTGCAAATCCGAGAAGTGATTTGATTTTATACATCATTATTGGTTCCTTGCTTGAAAACCCCCAAATAACCTAAGAACTGCTAGCAGTTTCGAGAGGCATGACATCAATTTGTGCTGCAAGAATATTTTTTGTGTTACTCTTAAATGCTTGCTTCTTTTTATTCGCAAAAAAATTAATCAAGATAAAAAATGGTTTTCGCATTTCCCTATTATTTAATGCCTTTTTGATCATCCAGTTTGTAAAAATGGTTGTAATAGCTAATTACAACATTTCAAAGCTATTTAATAAAATCGCTCGTCTTTTTTTCTACTATAGCGATTGTCATTGGTACTGCTGAGCAATTCGGAAGTCTTTCAAAATTGTATTATAAATAAGTAAATGAATATATATATATATATATATATATATGTGTGTGTGTGTGTGTGTGTGTCTTTGCATAAGGGTACCAAGTTGTAGAACTTTTAATGCCTCTTAAGTAGAAGAAAAATTCGTGGTTGAAAAATTTCTGAACAAAATTCTTAATGATCCGTTAATAATTGAAACTGTCGGTATACTTATGATTTAACAGTCTTTTTTTAAACAGCAGAAAATAATGAAGAAATTCATTAATTATTATTTATCTATAAAGGCACTACAGCATTGTCGAAAGAAACTCCATTATTGCTTGTAAACACACGTGGACAATATCCCCATAAAATGCAATCACATGATAAGTAAAAGGTAAAAGTATTATCACAAGACAAGTAAAAGTATTTTTCACAATAGTCTAAATTTTCAGATAAGTAGATTTCGAAAATTTACATAGTCCTATTCATCTCTCCGACCCCATAAAAATGTGAAAAAAATATAAAAATGAAAAATAAATGTTTGCACAGCGTCATTACGTAAAGGGACCATCATTAATGTCAGAACATTAACGTAAGTATACCATCATCTTGGGCTTTGCTTATTCCAGATGGTAAACTTTAATGCTTTTTTTTATCCAATTATTGGGAATATTAAGGGATTGTGTATAGCACTGTGGGGATTTCTCGAGGATCCGATAATTTAAAAACACAGGTTTTAGTTCTAAATTAATGTTATTGCCATTGAAAGCAGAGACATTTTCAATAAATTTAAGTAATTAAGTTATTATTTCTTAAATTTTATATTTAAGTGCATATATATATATATATATATATATATATATATATATATATATATATATATATATATATATATATATATTTAGAACTTCTGTACCGATTTTAATGAAATTTGATATGTACATACATTGATACAGTACAAAGCAAATAACTATTCAATAATTGTAATACACATGCATGATCGCGAGTAACACTCGTTGGAGTCGGAAGGTATGAAACAGCGGTTGCAGAATAAACAATAAAATGGGTTAATAGATGGGTTAATAGGGGGTATGGTCCCCTCTTACAGATATACAGGTCTCGCAGCGTGATTTCATACTTGAAATAAGGCAGTTTATCATTTCCTGTGGCAATTGGTCCCACTCGTGCAGCAACGCTGTTTTCATTCCCTGGAGGGTTCTCGAAGGGGGGTTGCGAGTTGCAATTGCCCTCCCCAGAGCGTCCCAGACATGCTCTATAGGGTTAAGGTCTGGAGATCTCACTGGCCAATACATCCGGCGAATATCCTCACTCTCTAGAAATTGATCGACCAGAAGAGCTCTATGTGGCCTAACGTTATCGTCCATTAAAATGAACTTAGGGCGAACTGTACCCCTGAAAAAGCGAACATAGGGCTTCAAGACCTCATCCCTATACCTCACACCAGTCACAGTGCCTCTTTCCAAGACATGGAGAGGTGTGCGGCCATCCAACATGATACCTGCCCAGACCATTAAACCACCTCCGCCATAATTGTCGATTTCGCGGACATTGGAGGGTAGGTAGCGGGTCCCTGGTTCTCTCCATATGAACGGACGGCGAGAATCGGTGTTTAGGCTGAACTGGGACTCATCAGTGAAGAGAACGGTCGCCCATTGATCCATACTCCAATATCTATGCGTTCTGCACCACGATAAACGGATTCTCCTGTTCGTAGAAGTGCGCGGAACGCAAACAGCATGTCTTCTTGCAAACAAGACTCTCATGAAGTCTTTTCGAAACAGTCACCCTTGATACACGGGTTCCTGTGGCTGTATACAAGTCACGAGAGAGCTGAGAAGCTGTAGCACTCCTGTTACGCATCGCTATAATGGACAAATTGGGATCTTCTCTGGCCATCGTGGCTCTTGGACGACCTTGCCCAGGCTTTCTCTCGATGGATCCGATATCCTGGAACTGTTTCCATAAGTTACACACGGCGCTAGGTGTTAAATTGAACTCTCTACAAATTTGGACTTAAGATTCGCCATCTTCTAGCCTCCCCACAATTCGGCACCTCATTCCATCATCTAAACGTTGGTGGTTATTCACTGTTACAATTTTAAATTAACCCATTGCTGCAAAATAACACCAAGAAATTCGCCGAGGTGTGCTAGCGAACGAAATGCGTCTTAACTTACGCGCGATTATTAATTCTGTTTCTTTAGTGGCTCCACCTACACACACGTATACGCTTACGTATTTGACGTACGCGATTTGCATTTTTGTCTAGAAGCAGTGGACTTACATTCCGTTCAGTTCTTTTCATGAAATTCGATAAAGTATGCAAATTCTCTTAATTTATTTCACCAGTGTATATATATACATACACACACACACACACACACACACACACACACACATATATATATATATATATATATATATATATATATATATATATATATATATATATATATATATATATACTGTAACCACCGCTTATAGTGAACAGTGGTTATAAGAATCAACCGTTTATAAGAATCAAAATCGCAAAAAGAAAAGAAAATGTATTATTTCCATGTTAAATTTTTCGCTTTAAAGATTCAATCCACCGGTTTTAAGAATCACCTTATACTCTTCGCTTTCCTTTCATTTTTCCAAATAAGCCTCTTAAACCCTCAAAAGGCACGAAGTACTTTCGTTATTTTTTTTAAAGAAAGACTGATAAGATGAGATGGAATATGATCGTAAAATGCATCCCTTTCTTTGTTAGACATAATATAATAGTTTCCCCTTTAACGCTTTAGCTATACACTGTCCTATTTGCTTGGCCCATGAGCATCTTTACCTGTCCGGGTCCGATTTCAATTTTCTCCACTGACAAACAAAAGTAGGGACTCTTTTTTCCCACCTCCCACATCTTGGTTGCGGCTTCTGGACCCTGAAACACATAAATCTTCGACGAAGTGTCCACTATCACTTAGACAAACGTGACATTAGTAGATTCAGCACGTTATCAAACCGCGAAACGTAAGCTAGAAGGTGAATCTTCGTCTGAGACTATTAGTTTTGAAAGAGGTATAAACAGCTTCCAGAAAAAATAATTACGTCAAACTACCATAGAAAACTTTTTGTTGCACCTTTCCTGTAGTTGAAATGTCAAAACTGTTAAGAAGGTATGTTGTAACAAATATTGAATTTTTTCTTCTCTTACTATAATTATGTGTATCTACTTATAGGTATAAAAATTAAGTTATATTTTTAAAATTATAAAACATGATTTCACTAAAAGATAATTAATGTAAATTTAGGAGTATTTTAGGGTAAATTATCTCATATATGTATATATAGGTGTGTGTGCCTGTCAAAAAACCCAAATTTCGGCTATAAGAATCAACCGCTTATAAGAATCAGAAACAGTAATAACAAACATGATTCTTATAAGCGGAAATCAATATATATATATATATATATATATATATATATATATATATAGTGTGTGTCTGTATGTGTGGAAACACACACATATGTTGATAGAATTTGAATTGTATGCATTAAGTTGATAAATATGAAGTGAAATTCAGTAAAAACAATAAAAGAAGTAGTTGATTTCCTGTTCTCTGTAAGTTATATATTTTTTGGAATTTTTATGCAAGTTAAAGTGAATAAAAAACAGAAGAAAGTTCCTCTTTATATTTGGTACACATAAATCACATTTAGTAATTTTTATTTACGATGAAAAATATCGACAAAATTTCTGTAAAATGAAAGAAAAATCGTACCTTATTCCTTTTTTCAAAAAGCGTACTAACTTTTAGAAAACTTTAAATACAACTTGCAATAAAAAAAAAGAAAAATTCTTTAGTAAAATATGCTAAAAACGTAAGATTCGGTTCCTAGAAAAAGTTCTCTTGCTCAACGAAACGAAATTTAATTAATCATGGTATATTGCAAAATAAAAAGAAGTTTTTTTTTTTAACTTTATAATTGATTCTTATTATGAAAAAGGGAACACGCGACAAAGCTGCTTTCTATATCCCACTCCGAAACTCTTTAGGAAACGTCATTGTGAGGCGTTTTTAGTTTATGTTGCGATTTCCCAAGTGTACGTCCTCAAGTGCCTATTTGTCACTCTTAAGGAGATGTATGCCGGAGTTTCTTTTTTAAAATGGCGCTTTTTATATATCTTCAAAGACATATCCTTTTATCTGGGGATACTTTGTTGAAGTGAAGTACTTAAAGGCCGTATTTTTTATACTTTAACGGCCGCTGATGCTTTCAACTAATGCGAAAGGAATGATAATTTTACATAGGAAAACATCAGGATGCTCTTGTCAGAGCATAGGGTTTCTACCAAAAGATAGGTTTAAAAATATTAAAGTGTATATCAATATGTTCATGTGATGACAATTAATAAACAAATAAGAAATTTTCTGTTTCTTTATGCAGGTGATGAAAGGAAATATAAATTGCTTTTCATCTGTAAGACAATCCCCTCTCTTTCTCTCTCTCTGTATATATATATATATATATATATATATATATATATATATATATAATGTGTGTGTGTGTAATAGATATTTAAAATAAAAAAATCCAAAGGGCCAGATGCGACCATATAATACTATAATAACATATATCAAGGTATACAATTAAGTACCTAAGCAGAAAGAAAGTGGAGGTGGTATAGTTGATGACTGGGGGGGGGGGGTGACCCTCGAACCCCAGTTAAACATGTTTTGCGTCTAGACAACACTCCCGAAGGTCGGTTATAACACCAAGACGGTTAAAAAACAATTATTGAAGAAACTTTTAAAATGAAACAGACATGTTAAACCAGAGAATTTTAATATAGAGTAATGCTAAAACTGAATTACATGATGAATAGTGTTTGTACCTTATAATCATGAGGATAAACAATAAATAATATTAAAATACTATAATATAAATACAGAAAAACAAAATACAGAGATGCAAAACTACTAAAATACTAAAATAACTGCACGTTAACTAATACTGTACTAAAATATTAAGATACTAAAATACTTAACTCCACGCCAAGCTTGTGTCACGAATCACTTGGCACACACACATTTATAGTCATAGTAGGGATTTTTAAAGTCGCAGTAGGGAAACTTTAATGTTTCTAACTTTAAGTTAAAACGCTTCTCGCAATCGGTATTATTTAAATTAAAACAGTGGGTGAGAATTTACTTGAGGAAATTAACAAGAAAACCCTGATCAATGGCTAGTTTTATGAAATTATTTATTCTGAAGTCCATAACCTTAGTGTCTGAATGTAAACGTTGGCAACGTATTAACTAGTTTATAATTACATTTCGTTGAATATTTAAGTGTAGAGCGTTATTCCAATACATACTCCTGAGAGTTGTATTATTCGCGTGTATCATAAAGATAGTACGATACTATATTTAGATTATTAATATTTAAACACAAGTCCAAAAATACCAAATTGCCTTCGCGATCTTTATCAGTCTCTACCAATTTAAGAATTTCAGGGTAAAATTTAATATCTATTGAAGTTATGTTTTTATTAAAACATATAAGTAATCGTCAACATATCTGAAAAACATTAGTTCATTTAGAATCATAACTCCTCTTTCGTAAAAGTGAAGGCAAATATCTGCCAATGCAGACGAGCATCCTCCACCCATCGGTATGACATGTATTTGTTTAAAGAGGTTACAACCATGATATAGTATGGTTTCATTTAGGACTAGGTCTAGTAGCCCTCGATATTTATTTTCAGTTATATAAGACTTTAAATCATATTGTTCATATAACCCAAGTATAATGCAATAGAGATCTTTTAGGTTGATGGAGTTAAATAGATCCGTAAAATCGTAACTTTTAAAGTTAGTTATATCACCTTTACCTTTGATCTGTTTTACTATTTCTAAGCTATTATTTATGAAATAGCACCCTTCTTTACTTATTTTTTGTAAACTATTTTAAGTATACTCAAAAGTTTATTTTTAGTAAGAGTTAGGTATGTATTATAGCCCACTGTTACAGTTCTAAATTTAACCGGTGACTTATGAAATTTTGGGATTAAGACTAAATAGGGAAACTTTAGATTTTTAATTTCATAGCCTGCACGGTGATATAATGCTTTAATACGATTTTGTATAGTACACTTCATAGTATCTAACTCTTTATAAACAGTAATATCATTGTAGCACTGGATTAATTTCTCACAATAAAATTTTTTGAATATAAATGCATAATTAGCTGATACTTTATCAATATAAGTTATAGCAAATTGATCTTGTATTGCTGTGATAGACTGTTTCAACATTTTTAAGTTTACATTATTATCATTTGGCATTGTTCTTAGATAAGCATTTTCAAAATCTCTTAAATAAGGAAATTTCCACTGTTCAAATGTGCTTACAGGTATACTATGCGTTATCGCTGTTTTATATATAAAATCTTCTAGATTATTTTTGAAAATTTGGAAGAAGTTCTTTTTATAACCTATGAGATAGCCAGTTTCATAATTCATTAAATTAGTCAAACCCGTATTTTCCTTTATTTGAGTGTTACCTGTGATAATAATGTGATGATTATTAAAAATCATAATTTTATTTTTAATTTTTGATTAATCATTTGATAAGCACTGACACTATCTAGAAAAGTGATGTCCCTTAAAACAAACAATCTCATCATTTACTGTAGTAAAAAAAAAAAATCCGTGAATTTTAGTTTCTCTATAATGCTAATCACTATAAAGAAGTTAATTATTTCACATTACAAAACATACAATAAACTGTTTTAGTGTATTCATTAAGACATAAAACAGTTAAGAAAGTTTCTTAATTTTGAGCTCTTTGAAATGTGTGCAATAAACATTGCAGTCATTTTAAAGAACTATAAACAGGTTGCTTGAAAAGGCAATAAAGAGGTTAATTATTTCACATTACAAAATATGCAGTAAAAATCTGTCATGTATTTTATTAAACATCAAAAAATAAAAATATTTTTTATGTTAAGCTCTTTGGAGTGACTGTAATAAGCGTGATTGGAATTCAAAGGAGTTAATTTTCTTTTAGTTTTATCTGAAATAATTATCATTTATAAATGGGTTTCCACTATTGGTTTCTTGTACTTGCTGTCTCTAAATATTTAATAACAATTGGGCTTAATTTATTTTGGATTTTCATTTTTATCTTCCTGAAAGTAAACAATGATTATCTCAATTTTATTATTAATTATATTTAACATGTAGATTGTGATAAAAGAATTAAAATGTTTAAATAACTCTAGATTAAATATTAAATATAGCAATATGTTTCGAATTAATTATAACCGGCCAGGAGTAGAGGCAGTAATAAATAAAAATTTGCAGCCACCGATAAATTTTACACCTCATTTTAAAAAGCAGTGTTTAGACTTAGACTACGTTAAAATTACCAATTCTTTTAAAATTCTTGTAATTCAAAAATTTATAGAAAAAATTACATAACTGTTACAAAAATATAGTATTACGAAAATTTAGTAATTACAACAATATGATATCAAAAAATAGTAGTATATTAGAAAATTATATTATCTGATTAATACTCACTTCACGATTTTTAAGTCTTCCTTTTCCTTAAAACTTACAATAAGACGTCCTTAATTAATGTAGTGAAATTTCAAATATCTTATCATTCTTCTTTTAATGATGAGCTATTTTTAAAAAATATATTAATGCTTGTTGGGTGTTAAAAAAAGGGGTATTAGGCAAAGAATAAAATCTTATTTTCTTAGCAGTTTGTTCACAAAACGAACCACACTGATCGTTGTAGATTGACATAAAACAATGTTTTTAGACTGCAGGAACGCAAATTCAATATTGTTTATTTCCCATAGTGGTGCTCAGAATGTATGATTCTCCAGTTACTTACCTTTAGAAATTTGCGTATATTTGTTTCAATAGCTACTAATTAAGGTCTTTTTCTGAATGATTTTTCTTATAGATAATGGGGTAAATAGTTGTAATATAATTCTCTCTTGTTTCCTTTTACATTCTGCTGAAAAATGAACCAGAAATCACTTTTTTATCCTAAAATAACATTTAAGCATGCCTCATATTTCACATCCTTCCAAGCTTATTGATAAAGCTTATTCAAATGGTTGTTTCATAAAGACAATACACTTGAAATTTAAGGGATATAATCCTTAAACATTCATATTTAAAGGAAAGTTTAACTATTAAGGCTTAGAGATTATTTAAGAAGTTTAAATTCCCTTCAGTCAAAAAAAATTACAATTAGATTTTAATATTTATATTAAATGAATTATAAATAAATGCATTAGTATGCAATAAATAAAATTCACTAAATATTTTTTTATAGGTACAACATATAAATAAAGAAATATATACTTGTTCACAGAAATTTCTATGAAATTTGCGATAATTGAAGTAAGAATGAAAATTATTATTTTGAAAATAATTCCTTTAATTAATTACTTAATAATTTAACTAATAATACTACAATTATAAATATAATTTAAATATAATGAACCTTTATATCTCAATGACTCCATTTTCTCTCTCTTAAAAATGCATATTCAAAGCGAAAATACGAATTCCTTAAGGGCATTTCTATAAAATTTGCTGCAATTTAATTAAGAATTAAATTATTATTTTGAAAATAATTATTTTAATTAATAATTTCTTGTTCACAGAAAATTTCTATGAAATTTGCTATAATTAAAGTAAGAATGAAAATTATGATTTTGAAAATAAATCCTTTCATTAATTACTTAATTTAACTAATAATACTACAATTATTAATATAATTTAAATATAATGAGCGTTTATATCTTAATGACTCAATTTTCTCTCTCCTATAAATACATATTCACATTGAGAATACGAATTCTTTGAGCAAATTTCTATAAGCTTTGCTGTAATTAAAGTGATAATGAAGATTATCATTTTGACAATAATTATTTTTATTAACTACTTAATAAATAATAATACAATAATTGTTTAAATTATTTAAATTAGATGAAAACCATATACATTAATGACTACATTTTCTATCTCTTAAATATTCATATTCACAGCGAGAATTTGGATTCTTTGTGATTAACAAGGACGCCGCAAACTCGCACCGACAATTAATCATTGATAAACTAAACACAATACTTCCTTAATGAATGTGTGATTTGTAGTATTTGCATAATATATCGATTTCACGAAAGCTATCATAAAGTAAATGGGACGGTTTAATACATTTTTCATACGTCAGATCTGTTTCTTCGACTCCAAACATGGATTGAGGACAATAGTAACATTTACTTCAAACCGCATGGATTTAAAAGAATCAGTGTTTGTCAGAAATACCCATTATAAAAGAAGCGAGTACCGTCATTTAAAGACTATAACATATAGTATTTACACTGAACTTGATGCTGATGATATATATTTATTTCACGGTGAAATAATGTAAAAAAAAATGTTTGGGGTTTTTCACATCCTCACTTCAAGTGTATTAAATGAAAATTTCATCATGAAACATATGTTCACTGCGAAAACTACTGAATTTCGTTTTGCATAATGATACTCTTATTGAATGAAATCCATATACACTGCTGGCCACTAAAATTGCAACACCATGGAGGAAGGATGGTACAAACGTCAAATTCGTATGAAAGAAAGACGATGCTGGGATAGGCAAATGATTAAAATTTAAACGCAATCGAACGAAGCAGGAAAGAGAAACGGTATCTCAAACTCTGTATAAAAGGAAAGTTATGCAGACGGTTTTTTCATTCGGAAATCGCATTTCAATGTTGGTTGTTAGTGATAATATCTTATCAGGCATCGTATAAAAAGGAGAAACTCCTACCACCACAGGTCGAAATCAATAGCGGTAGGATCGTGAACTATCGAAACCTATCGAAAGTGCGGTTTATCGTTCCGCGATATTGCTACTTGTATTGATCGGAATCCAACGACTGCCATTCGAATATGGAATCGGTGGGTTCAGGAGGGTCATACTTAACGCCATTCAGGTTCTCAACGGTCTCCCGCCACTAACACCCGAGAGGACAGAAATGTTGGCAGGTAGGCTATGCTGGATCGTACAGCGACGTCACGGACCTTGAGTCAGGAAATACTCTTGTTTACAGCCCGACAAATATCCACACGGACAGTGCGACAACGTCTGGAGCAGTAGGACTGTCTGCACTGCTACCATTCTCGCAGCTTCCCCTTACACTGCAGCACAGAGCTGAGCGGCTACAATGGAGCGCCCAACTACAAAACTGGATACAAGAGTGGCACCACGTCGTCTTTTCAGACGAGTCCCAGTTCTGGCGGAGTATCAGACGTATGTTGGACGAATCCGATCTAGAGGCACCGAGGAGAACGCACGTGGCCTGCCTGCATTCGATATCGTCATACGGCCCTGCACTTGCAGTGATGGTATGGGCAGACATTGGGTACATGACACGAACAGCTCTTGTTGGCGTCGTCGGTAATTTGAACAGTCATTCTCACATTTCTCAGATCTTAAGGACGGTAGCTGTGCCCTATCTTCGAGGCCTTGGAGACATCATCTTTGAACAAGATAAGGCAAGACCGCACGTTTCCCGTCGTGTCCTGACCTACTTCGACACAGAAGGTGTTCAACTGTTGCCCTGGCCGACACGTTCTTCAGATGTCTCACTGATTGATAACATCCGATCATGGGTTGCTGATGAGAACCACTCTCAAACCACTACTTTTGATAGAGTGTGGCATTGACTTGAAGTAGCATCGATCGACATTCCTGAACCTGTCATCCAAGCACAGTTCGACTCGATGCCTAGCCGGTTTAGAGCCGTTTTAGATGCCAGATGTGGCAGCTGTGTGTACTAATATCGGACACCGTATACCCCCAAATGACTTACAGATTCAATCGTATTTTTTTCCTACTATATCTTATACGTACAATAAGAAAAGTTTTGTTATTTGTTTTTCTCCCTGGTGTTGCAATTTTAATGTCAACAGCATCTGTCTGAGTCAGTATACACTGACTGAGACGCTGTATGGCACCCCAAGCCCACGGTCAAGAAAGCGGAGACAGGCACCGATGGCCTTGGTCCAGTGCGGACTGCTGAGCCATGAGTTATATATATATATATATATATATATATATATATATATATATATATATATATATATATATGTACATTTTCATACATTTATAAAAAAAAAACATTTCAATATCTGCTATCTGTAAGCCACATAAAGTGAATGGCACGTATGTCTTCGAAGTCCATTTCGCCTGTATGTGAAACATCCCTTTTAGAACGAAAATGACGTTTTTAAGAGATATAGCAGTTTTTTTTTTTTTAAACAAGCGTACGTGACTGTGTTTGTAAATACCGTCACGTACGCTTTCGATGTTGAAATCTTTTAATTTTTCTTTGAAAGGCAATGGGAGGAAAGTCCCCATTTTATTAACACGAAATTTTAAATGTTAATGTTATAAACAATGATATATATATATATATATATATATATATATATATATATATATATATATATATATATATATATATATATATATATATTTATTTATTTATTTCTTTATTTTAGTTTGTCTTACTAAAGTTCAGTTGGTTCTACTTTAGTTATTTCGTATTAAGTACAATACTGGAGTCTGAAGCAGCTATGCTGTTTCAATTGTTGACCACTCGACTCTCTTATAATTTATGGTCTCCTCAGTAAACGATTTTAGAAACTTCCGTTTCGCAGGGGAAGGAATCTGACAAATTCATCCGTCATGTAAACGTCGTTGACAGTCTGACCTTATGGTAAGACGTTAAGAATTACTTTGTTGTAAAGTTTGTTCATTGCGAATTCATTTATCGTGGAAACGAGAAAATGGACACATTACGCATAAATAAATATTTTAATGTCGAGAATGTGAGAGGTTATTACAATTTTATTAAAATTAATCAACAAATATTCCGTTAATGTATTGCCTCTCAAGATTTATCATTGATGCCCTTTTATAAAGTTAAAAAATTCCGTAATTTATTTGTTAAATAATTTAAGTTAGCCGGAGTTTAACTTTTAACCGATTTTCAATACAGCTAAAACTGAAATGTATTTGACGAAGTCCTAAAATCCTTTAGTAAAAGTCGGGGTCCTTGCCTATGAAATGCATTTGCGTCCATAAATTGTTGTTTGGATTATGTACAATTGTACATAATTGAAAGAAATTTTCTTAAAATAAAACTCAAAAGGATACCAAATATCCTTTTTAAAATTTACACTAACTATGAAAATTTATGTGTTCCATAAGTAACCCTGTATATCATTGTCACGGGTAAAAGTGACATTGTAGAGAGTAGAAAAGGATAATGAATGAGCTTGTGAATAGGTCAGAAGATGAAGCAAGCGGGGAAAATAAGGATCCATAGAAGAGGGTAGAAAGGAGAATATTGATAAAAAAGATCGTTACGGTATGAAAATAAATATGAAAACATATGACAGATGGGAAACGGTTAAGGAGAAGAATAGGTCTGTAAGAAGGGAGAAGATGTATAGCGAGGAGTGAGAGACGTGAAAAAAAATGACTTAGCCGAACTACACTGCTGGCCACTGTAATTGCAACACCCTGAAGGAAACATGCAAATAACATGAAATTTACAACATGCATTAGCGGAGGTGAGATATGCAAAGGATTAGAATTTCAGCGCAGACGCACATCACGCGCGCCTGTGGCGCCACTTCATAGAGCTATTTAAGGCTTGGAGATTTCGACGATTTCAAGTTCGGCAATTGTGTTTTTCTTGTGGTTTTTTTCAAAAAAACGATCAATTATGCCTCGTCGAAAACAGCGATCATCTTTTGATCAAGTATCCGAGTTCGACAGAGAAAGGATAGTGGCCTACCGAGATTGTGGATTATCTTTCAGGGAAATCGGTAGTCGTGTTGGACGAAACCAAACAACTGTAATGTGGATATGTGATCGTTGGATGCAGGAGGGTACAACGGACAGGCGTGTTCGATCGCATCCACCACAGCGCTCCACTTCACGTGATGACAGGCAAATTGTGCGCATGGCAGTGACGGATCGCTCAGTCACATCACGAACCATAGCACAGCACATGCAGTCTGTAACGCATCATCCAGTGTCTGCGCGTACCATTCGACGCCGTTTACAGCAGAGTGGTCTGTCCGCAAGAAGTCCATTGCTTTGTCTACCCTTGACGCAGAACCACAGACGTCTCCACCGCCAATGGTGTGATGACAGAAGGATGTGGACGGCAGAATGGAATGAAATTGTCTTTACAGACGAGTCACACTTCTGTCTGCAACACCACGATGGTCGCATTCGAGTTTGGAGACACCGTGAAGAGAGGATGCTGAACAGCTGCGTTATGCACCGCCACACTGGTCCTGCACCGGGTATTATGGTATGGGGTTGTATTGGATATCACTCTCGCGCACCTCTAGTACGCATTGCCGGTACTTTAAACAGCCAGCGCTACATCTCCGAGGTGTTGGAGCCAGTTGTCCTTCCTTACCTTCAGGGCTTGCCCAGAGCCATATTTCAACAGGATAATGCGCGACCACACGTGGCACGCATTGTCGAACGGTTCTTTGTCAATCGCCAGATTGAATTGCTTCCCTGGCCGCTTCGCTCTCCGGATCTTTCGCCAATAGAAAACATGTGGTCCATGGTTGTTCTACGATTGACCCAGATTCCATCCCCAGCTGCCACAGTAGATCAACTTTGGCAACGTGTGGAAGCTGCTTGGTCTGCTGTACCCCAAGAACTCATCCAAAGTCTCTTTGAATCAATGCCGAGGCGTGTGGCAGCGGTGATCTCCAACAATGGCGGCTACTCTGGCTACTGATTTTGGCAGGAACCACACTTCACAGAAGTCTATAAATTTAACCATTTGATACTTGGTCAACATGTTATCTACAAAATAAATTTTGTTGTGATATCTCTTGTCTTTCTTGGTGTTGCAATTTGGGTGGCCAGCAGTGTAATAGGAGATCGGAAGCGAGAGAGAGAGGCAGAGATCAAATACGACCCCCCGGAAGAGGTGCGGTAATGATATGGGAAGGAACGCTCCAGCAGGGCCGGATGGACACTCCCAGAAAAAAAAATTGGGGCCCAATCAAGAAAATATAGGAGGAGTTAGAGGCAGAGGAGACAGATATAAAAGAAGCGGAATAAAGATTACATTCAGAGAGAGAGAGAGATTTTGGTTTCCATAGGAAAGATGACGGAATGTGCGTAGAGACAGCCATTCCCCGACGAACGAAAGAGAGAGGCCCGGCGGTTGACCCAGCGAACGTGTACGTGAACCGGAATTGGGAGCCCTGCTACACGAAGGGTGATTGACCCCACGGATGATAAAGAGAGTCCCGAGAGCTGACCGCCAGCCGAACGAGTGAATACCAGCTCCCAGGGGACTTAACGAAGGACGTCTACCAGCAGCTAACTGATATACACCCCACCTATGCTGTTACTGTGCGAAGTTCATCAGGATTCCTGACGCGTGCCCAGGTCTACGAATGCAGCGTCAATAAAGGTACGTGTGACAGTTGTTCATTAATCCTGTAAATCTGTGTATGCCTACCTTGAACTCATCCAGTACATAATTAATTAATACCTCAAAGATGACTAAGTAAATTATATATAGTTGATGAAGTCCACTTGTAGTTAGTCTAAAAATTGGAGGACTTAATATAAGGTTGTTAGGACAATAATTGTGTCATATATTGTAATGTATTTATGTGTGTTAGTAAGTTCAATAAATCTATCCATTTGCAATTTCAATCAGGTAATTAGATAATTTTATTAACAAAAACACAACGCAATTAAATAAGATGATATTAATCAGGTAGTATGGTAAATGATTTATATATATATATATTGGCAATACACCCCAAATTTAGCTACCTGGATAGTAATCATTTAATGAATAAGATAAACAATTTAGTTATTGCGGAACATTCTTCAAAACAATAAACACCCATTATAATCATTCAGAGTGGAATGATTGCAAGATTCAAATAATACACCATGCATTTATACCAATCTTAGGATTTTTTCATCATGTGTAGTATTTAGTATCAACCGTATTTTATTTTTGTTTACCCATGATGAAAGAACTCTAATTCTCTCGTGACTCTCAATAAAACTCAAAAATATGAATAACTCACATAAAACTAAAACAAATTTATAAATATATATATATATATATAACATTTAAACATACGCTATAACATTTAAAGCTAAAGGAAACCCAAATTAAAACCCAAAACTAACCTAATTTCTAAGTTCTATGAACCCTTGAGCGAAAAACCTTAAAATGGCATCTTTTTTCCTTTTGAAACCACACTTTCGTGGCGTGGGTACCTAAATTAAATACTTCTGAGCAATATCACGTCACTTTTAAGTTTTAACCAATTAAATACCACTATCAAGATCACATGACTGATGACCTCAATAATTCTATTAAAGAGCCTGTTTCATGTAAAGGTAGATACTTCTGGGAAATCTGTTGTATAGTAAACATGTAGTCTTCAGATAAAATAAAAGTATTGATAGTGGCAATGTGTTCCTGTGTTCCTGGGGCCTGAAGGGCCAATGTGACGCAAAGTTCTTGGATACGCTTTGTGCCAAAATATCCCCAGTCAAAATAGACCCGATTTTGACGATTGGCTAAAAAAATATGAAAGTTTTGAAAATTGGTGGAGATGTTTGTTTAGCCATGCTAATGAACATACTAAAAGTCACCACCGATCAGACTTGAGATTTCGCCGCAATGTTGGAAAATTTATAGACGTTTTTAGATTTTTGCAAATAACTTGATAAATATTGATTTTATGAGAAAAAGTTGAGCGCAAAATTTGAAGAGCATTAAATTGTGAACAAAAACATAATTTACATTTTTTACTAAGTCTATCACGAACAAAGATAATTGACTTTGAAATGAGTGCACTATCACACCTGGGACGCGGATGCGCGGGTCATCCCGATCGCGATGGGGGGTTGACCCGCGCATGTGCACCAAAAGTCTTGAATACTCACGTTTGTCAAACCTATCCATATGAAAGCTCGAGAGAAAGTGGTAGCAACATCCAATCCATTGTTATCAGGTTGTATTATGAGGCTTGGTGGATTCTATCTTTTTTATGTCATATTTACGCTGCATTGGGTACATAATGGCTGTAAGTGGGTTAAAATAAATGCTAACTTTGATGTATGCAACTACGTGAGTAAAAAAAAGGTTGCCTGACCATGCGTACGCGAGAAAAATCCTAGCTCATTTATTTACCCAGACAGCTTTAGCAAAAATAATTTTTTTAAGCCATGGACATATCTGATTTCAAAAGTAATAATTTGTATGAGTTGTTTAGAGATTTTGCTACTGAACTACTATCGCTAGAAACATAAACGGACATACTCATATACGAGCCATCGAGATTAAAATCATTAAGACTTTGAAGCAGTTGAAAAATAATGGCCCAACTTCAGCCCTCTAGGTTCAGTAATTTAAATGGTAAACCTTATGAAATCTTGATCACCTTCAATTTTACGGTGAAAGTAAACGGTTTCAATAAACCGGTTGTTGCTTTTTCAGAGGATAACGATAGCTAAACGAAACGACGAAGACCCTGCATTTTATTTATAATATGAGTTAGCTCCTTTTCCGTTGGCTCTGAAGTTTTTGAAGTTCCAAAGAAAGACTTTAACCTCCTGAACTGCGTCAACATTATGGACAGTGGTTTTCTCCTACACCGTGTCAAATGGGGAACACAATTAACTTTTTCGGATGTTTCCGCAAATTAAGTTAACTATATAAAAAAGCATTATGAGACCAGTTGTATAGTCGTTTTTAATGGCTAATCCAACACCACTAACAGTACAAAAAAATTGAACAAAATTTACGGTCTATTGTGAAAAAATCAGTACACATAAATTTTGATGGAAACGTGCGAGTTACAGTTCAACAAGAACAGTTCCTTTCAAATGAAAACATCAAGAGCAAACTGATCAGCATGCTATCAGCTGAACTGGAATACAATGGGTTTCGATTTCGACTAAGTAATAACAACGCCAACTTTCTCATTGTAAATACTGCAATTAATGAAGCATGTTCTGGTAACAACATCTTTGTAATCATCGGTGAAGATGTTGACCACCTAGTTCTATTAACAGCTCTCACCCATACAGAAAACATATATTTTCCTTGTCAAACTATGCAAAGGAAAAGAAAAGAAAAAAAATATATTCATCAAATGAAATACAATCATTGGTACATACCAAAATATCCTTTTCCTCCATCCGTTCAGTGGATGCGATACTACTTATGCAGCATTCAACAAAGGAGAGAAAAATTGTGTTGTGAGGAGGTGTTGGGACTAGTGGCCCCGAGAGATGTCATGTACACGAAGACCAGGCTCAGGACTCCCTCGACAGACCAGTCGTCGAGAAGACCGCCACATCGTAAGAAATGCACGCGTACAGCCAACTGCTTCATCAGCCACCATCCAGGCACAGGTAGCACTTTCACTAGGGGCCTCTGTGTCTTCTCGAACCATACGAAGGCGCCTGGCTGAAGGACAGTTGGTATCGTGGCGCCCATTACGTGTGCTGCCCTTGACGCCCACCCATCAACGCCTCCGTTTGGAGTTTTGCCGCGCACGAGGAAACTGGACTGCAGCGGAATGGAACCAGGTCGTCTTTAGTGACGAATCCAGATTCAATCTCGGCAGTGATGACAATCGTGTTCGTGTGTGGAGAGCCCGTGGTGAACGCTTCAATCCTGCCTTTGCTGTACAGCGACACATCGCTCCCACAGCTGGTGTGATGGTATGGGGTGCCATTGCCTACAATACACGGTCACCCCTAGTATTGTTCCGTGGCACCATGACAGACCAGCGGTATGTTCATGAAATCCTGCAACCACATGTGTTGCCACTCATGCAACGGCTCCCAGGAGCCATTTTTCAACCAGACAATGCTCGGCCTCATACGGCAAGGGTGTCACAAGACTGTCTCCGCACTGTTACTACCCTTCCTTGGCCTGCCCGATCCCCAGATTTGTCTCCAATCGAGCATATCTGGGATCATTTGGGACGACGAGTTGGGCATCCCACGAGTTTGAACGAACTAGAGGCAAGGTTACAGCAAATATGGAACGAAATGTCTCAAGACATCATACAGAACTTGTATGACTCAATGCCCGATCGTATCGCATCGTGCATTCGCGCTAGAGGGGGTCCAACGGAGTATTAACTCCTCCGTTCTTTTGCCTATCTCTCTGAAATAAATTATCCTTTTTCTTTGATTTTCTTATCATTTACTTATATCAAAGTAGTCATTACGTATGTAAAATTTCGTTTCATTTTGACTCCTCCTCCTTGGTGCGCTAATTTTTTTGTCCATGAGTGTATATCGAGGAGCGTTAACTAAGGAAGAGTGTTAAGGCACCATATCTCACTTTAAAAAACTGAAAAAACTTTCTTGAAAGCAAATAGTTTTGCTACGACTGTCATTCATAACCTTTACTTAAGACGCCCATGTAACTCTGATATTGTTTTGGTTGAATAAACAATAGTCGAAGATCATCTGTCAATTAAAAGCGGTTCACGACGCACACTCGTAGACAAGTCTCAAGATTTGCTTAGCAGTGACGCTTCAACTCGAAGTTAATTTATCTTTGAAACTAATTTGACATAATTCTTTAGTAAAATGTTTAGCAAGAACTAATATTTGGCTATGGATTTAGAATCTAATATTGCTTTAACTAATTCGATAAATTTGAATAACTGACAGTTTACCGTATTTGTAAAGCATGCGAACAAGTTTAGTATAGACAGTTTTAGGTTGGTAAATTTTAGCATACTATTGCAAAGTTTTAGTATTGTTAAATTCAATATCCCTTGTATTACTGCCTTTATATATCTAGAGTGGCCGAGATAAACAGTGTTGAGAGCTTTTAATTTAAGTATCTTATAGACTTAAGTATCTTATAGAACAGTCAAAAATATAAAACAGGTTATATTTTATATGAAATAAACTTTTTCTGACGCTTTTATTAAATATATCCTTCACGAATTGATAGAATTATTGAAAATTCAAAATTCTTAATATTTAAATCTTTGATAATTGATTTTCTTTAAATAGCTGTGTCAAATAATTCAAATATGGAATATTCTAAGTCGTTGCAGTTTGTAGCAATTCAAGTAAGACTTAATTTGTTGACATTGAGTACTGTTTATTTTTTACCAACCTAAATGAAGAAGACAAGCACCGATAGCAATAAGTCGTACAAAAACTTAAGGTTATTCGACGACTCGAATTTTAATTTAGAGTATTTTGATTCTGGTACATGTTTCCTAAATTCAAGTAGAGAACCACATGCGGTTCGCAAGATATGGCCATCCCTGCTACATATATAAGAAAGTAATTATTATAAAAAGTAGGTTTTGCATGACGAAAATACAAAACATTAATTTTTAAAGATGTATCTACCAATTTTGGAGTGCACAAAATGATTATAAAGTCTAACACATTTCCTGAATTAGATGTATGTCAGTCGATGGCGGCTCCAGGGGGGAGGGGGGCAGTAGGGGAAATTGCCTTCCCCCGAAAAAAATAAACCCGGCATATTTTTTTTTCATAGCCTAAAATTTTATAATCGTAGACCTACTATTGAACGAGTTTAAATTTAAAATAAGAGGAAGATCCTCAATAAATTCCAAAATATTTTCCTAAAATTCAATGTTAAATAAAACACTACCTATATGTTTTGAGAGCACATGTGAAAATTAAATTGAAAACATTAATAAATTATTGCCAAGAAAGATTTAATTTACATTTAATTGCTGTTTATCTCTTACGTTTTTAACAAAGCAGTGGTTCGAAGGCTACATTTATGCTTTTTCCGAAGAGAAATATGCATACACCGTTAACCAAAAACGATGTGAGAGTCATGGTTTTGTGATATCTAAAGCGTCGATAGGTAATATCGTCAACAAGAAAGGGAAAAAACGTCAAATTGGAGCCTCAAGTGGGACAAAAATTCCAAACAATTATCCAAGGAAAAAACGGACATCTTCGACTATTGCAAAGGTACGTTGTTTAATGTTAAAAGAAAGTCCCCCTAGTCAAAGGACAGTTGCAAAATCATTCAAATGCTCGGTGTCCACTGTAAACCAAATGATAAACGTTGATTTAAATCTTAAGAAAGCGAAAAAACGCAATGTGCATCGTCTTTTTCCAAATCATATCACTGAACGCAGGACACGCTGCAGAATTCTATATGAGAAACACTCATCCAAAGAAAAATGGAAAACAATTGTCACAATAGATGAATCAGGGGTGTATTTAAATGATTGCAACAAAAAAAGAGCCATTTATTATCATAAAAGGGAAGAAAAAAATTTATGTACATGGTTCAAAGAATCGAAAGAAAGTTTTTCTAAGGTTTTCATGATTGTTGCTGGTTTTTCTTATAAAGGCAAGTTAAAAATAAAGAGAGTGGAAACAAATATCAAGATTAACTCCAAATACAATCAGGGACATATTTTATTGCCAATTTTTCTGAATGAAATACCATCGCTTTACCCACAGTGCCATCAATCTGTGAGACTCCATCAGTACAAAGCTAGCAGTCACACATGAAAATCCACTGTAAATTTCCTAAAAGAAAAGGAAAAAAACTGGTATCAAGGCCATACCCTTCACTGATATCCCTACTAAATCTCCCGATGTATCACCTATGGATTTTTGTGCTTTCGAACTTTTAAAATCTGCATTATCCAAACGTCGTCCCAAAACCCTTACAAGACTCTGGAAAGCTGTTCAGGAGGAATGGGATAGAATACCTCTTCTGACACTTCAAAAGGCATTATTATCCTGGAAATTGCGGTGTCGAAAGATAGTTCAGAATAAGGGATGTCAAATAGAACATTTAAAACACAAGAATTTTATGTAAATTAGTTTTGTGAATACAATATACATCGTCTAAAAACTGTGTGAACAGCCTCTGTATATATATATATATATATATATATATATATATATATATATATAAAATAGATATTTCAAATTAAGATAACTAAAACCGGGCACATGCGACCATTTAATACTCCAAAAACTTAAAATAAGATGTAAATTTAATTATTTAAGCAGAAAGATAGTGGAGGTGGTATAGTTGATGACTGGGGGTTGGATTGTGGCCCCGGTTAAATGTGTTTTGCGCCATGGGAACACTCCCGGAGGGCAGCTATAGCACCAATACAGTTAAAAAAATATTTGAGAAAAAATTAATTATTTATATATATATAAATATATATATATATATATATATATATATATATATATATATATATATATATATATATATATATATATATATATATAACCCTAAGAGCCGTACGTTGCCCCCCAATTCTCTGAACTGGAGCCGCCCCTGATCTCAGGGGTAAAATCTCAGAGCTCACAAAAATTAGTTAACGTGCAATTTTAACATAACAGTTAATGTTAATTTTATAATGTTAGATAATAATGTTAGTTAACAAGGTAATCTTTCAGACCCGATTTTTGTACATATTTTATTATTTTACATTTTACATGAAATATTGCAGTAGAAAACAGAAAGAAAAAATTTACTTAATTGTTCCTTCGTTCATTGTGCGTGCTAAAATTTTAGCTACTACTCAGATTACACCATTGTTTTAATATCTATTTACCACTTAAAAAACGGGAATCTTTCGAATTTTATCTCTGTTTTTTTGGGTTAAAATAATTACTGTCAACTTGATAATTTCTTCAAGAATGTATTTATAATATTCTATAATTTTCCGGATTTTAATCTGACTATTTCTTTGATACAAGAGTGCCACGATGATTTATCCATTGTTGTAAGGACCTATCATGGGACGATATATCGTCCTTCCATTATGTTTGAAGTCATGCATATTATATATGCCAAACAAAGTAACACGATACAGGATTACTGTACTTTTTACATTATTTTGCAATATGTGAAGTATATCTTTTTGGCGATTGGAATAAATTTTCGCTAGAATAATATGTAATATTTATAAATAAATAAATAATTAAATATATATATATATATATATATATATATATATATATATATATATATATCAATCAGTATACAAAAGCATAATTTTACCTTTATTTCACCTTCAAGTGCAATAGATTTAGTGGTTTTTTAATAACAAGGAACAATAGAGTCCTTCCGTCTTATATTTTGGAAAAATATTTTGTAATGCATTGAATACCAGCGTTTTTTAAATTTTAAAAATATTGAAAGAGAAGAAAAACATCAACCGGACTAAAAGGAATATATATTCTTTATGTTTTTTTATCAAAGTACTTAAAGGTTCATATTCAAAGCCGAATGATTAATGACCGCATTGTTAACATAACTTTTAAGTTAAATTTTATGAGAAAATAAAAATCCAAATTAAGAGCAAGAAAATTCTCTAGAAATTTCATCCTTTTAGGAGTCAAGCGCAGATGCTGATAGAATATAACTGAAAAGAAATTTTAAATATAGCTGGAACATTTTAAATTAAAGTGTTCCAAGAAGTTTCGTGCAAATTAATTACATATATATTGTTAGGTAATTAATGAAACAATATTAAATAATTTATTGCAAAATATTTTGTATTAAAGACAAAAAGAAAAAAAATGATTACATCGCATAATATTCATAGGGTAGAAAAAAAATAATCAAGATATATTTAAAAAAGGGAGGAAAATCATTACTCACTTAAAATTGTAACATTATGAAATTTGAGGAATACATCTATTGTATTAAAATTCTTTTGCTTCCTTAGGAACCTTTTTTGTAATAGCAATTTTTAAAAATAAATGAATGAATTGTTTTAAAACTTAATGTATACAGAAACATTTTGAGTAAAAATATTAATTTCTACTGCTTAAATATTTGAATATGTTAGTGAATGCTTAATTTAGTTACTTAATTAGTGCAAAGAATAAGATCATAAAAAATAATAGCTTTGAAAACTTAGTTCATGTTGCATTACGAGTTATTGGTTTTTCAGAGGGTTTAGTAAGAAATATGATTTGACACGCTAGTATTAAAATATTGCTTCTATTAAACATAAACATAAGTTCTTGAATTTCTCAGCCTTATCAACGTAGTAAATTATATAAAATATGTTCCAAAATAATTAAATGAAACTTAAGTTAATTAATATATATATATATATATATATATATATATATATATACACTGAAGTGCCACTGAATTAGGGATACCTACCTAGTAACGAGTTGGGCCTCCTCTGGCCTTGATAACGGCTGCCACACGACGAGGACTAGATTCAACAAGTTTCTGGAAACGTTCCACGGGAATGGCTTGTCATATATTGGCTAAAGCTGTCCATAATTCAGTAAGGTTCTTTGGTGCTGTGTAATGACCTTTCACGCCTTGTTCCAAAACATCCCAAAGATGCTTAATAGGATTTAAGTCTGGGCTTCTAGGTGGCCAATTCATGACAGAGAAGTCAGAGGAATGCTCATCCAACCAGCCAGTAGCCAACCGGGACTTGTGAGAGGTACAGTTGTCTTGCTGGAAAACTCCATTACCGTGCGGATAACAGAACAGCATAAACGGATGGAGATGATCACCCAGCAACTCTACGTACCGAATTGCATTGAGGGAGGTTGGTACACAAACCAAAGATCCCAAACTGTGACATGGAAAAACACCCCAGACAATGATTGAGCCACCATGCCCATGTACTGTTCCAACCAGGCATGCACAATCCATGGCTTCATGAGCCTGACCCCATATTCTCAGCCTCCCGTCAGCGTTAAGTAGTCGGAATCGAGACTCATCACTCCATGCTACTCGTTTCCAGTCCTCTACACTCCAGTCTCTGTACTCTCTTGCCCAGGCAAGACGTGCAGCCCGATGGCGAGTATAGAGCAATGGTAATCTCGTAGGTCGACGGCTCCCGAAACGCATACGGCGAAGTGAGCGTTGCACAGTCCGTTTACTGACTGTACGACTGGCACCGTCATTAAACTGGGTGGTAATTTGAGCTAATGTTTGGCTTCGCTGGCTACGTACAATACGCCTGAGCCGTCTCTCACCACGCACTGTCAACGCTAATTGTCCTTTGCAGTTTGCCCGATCGCTAGTTTTTTTCCACCATCCATGTATTCTTGGTAAACTCTTGACACTGTCGACCTTGAAAATCCTAGCTGTCTGACGATTTCGGAAATTGAATGGCTCATGCGTCTCGCACTTACGATTTGTCCGCGATCAAAAGCGTCTAAATCAGGAAGTTTACCCATACTGGCAATTAGAACAACTAATTCAGAACAACCACAGTACGTGCTATATATACAGTTACAACAGCACCCTCACTTGCGCATACATAATGCGCAGCGCTACACAGTTTGCATAGGCATTGCTACCCCTAATTCAGTGGCACTTCAGTGTATATATATATATATATATATATATATATATATAAATATTTTATTTATTTATTTAATTTTTTATGTGTGTATGGAGTTTAAATATTGAAATTTTAATATTTTAAAGTTATCAAATAAATTCTATCATAAATTCAAAAAGGTACGAAACTGTGAAACAACAAACATGAATTTCATGTCGAATAGGAGATAGCATCTTTGTGTGAATTTGCCATTTGATGTCCTGAATGCGCGCCACTTGACACTGTGTTTACATCTCGTAAGATCGAAAGGGTGTGTAAAGAGTACATATAAACGTGAAGCGAACGGAATTCCTGACATACGGGGTATATAGAGTTCTGAAGAGAGAATATTCGCAGGATCTTAAAAAGAGAGGAAAATATATAGATATAAATATATGCATACATGACAGTGAAAATTCTACTCAGTTCAGTTCTTAAAAGGAAAAGAAAACCTTATTCACTGAAATGTATGTAGGTATTAAAAAGATTTTTAGATGTTAATTTAATTAGATGTTATTTTTAGATGTTAATTGAATTAGAAAACATGCAAATAGTATACAATTATTTATACGAAAGTTTTTAATTTTTAAAATATATTATCATTTAAATTTAAACTTGTAATCAAATATTTTATACAAGAAAAAATATCAGACGCTTTTATTCATTATTTTTTAAGTTTTATTTAAGTTTTAGTTATTTTATACATAATAACAATACCTAGTAACATATTTTATAAGGATAATACGTTTATTTGTCGGCAATATTCTTTAATAACATTTTAGTTTTGATTTCAATCAATTTATCAAGGACCCAAATAAGCATAATGGACATCTTAGAATTACAGGATTTCTGTCACCGTCGAAAGACCCGAAAAGAATTATAAACTGCATTAAAATTCTCACCTCTGAAAGGAGAACAATAAGACAATGGGAAAATTTATTCGATTTCGAACTTCCTCCCTCACTTCTCTCACAAAAGGGGAGGCGCTATTCAATTTAATTCCGTACTAGTTTAAATGAGCCTTTTACCAGAAATCTGGCAATCGAAGTTCTCAGAGAACCACCTAATCAGAGGACGGACATTGAATTATTTTGCATCCGTTCTCTACAGACTTTCAATAGCTATGTAAATCGGAACACGATTCTGATAGAGGCTCCAGATATAAATCTCTATTTAACACCACGCTAATAAGGGATTTATGTTGTTGTCGATTATCGTGCTGCCGAATGAAAAGGATTGATTGGGAGATGTGATATGAAGAGTCGATTTATCTGAAGTTACATCATTTAGATTCTGGATCAAACACAAAATTTCTAATAGCCAAAATAAAGATAATGAAAGAATGTGGGGTCTGCGGTAAGATTGCAGATAATAGGAAGATTGGTTTAAGTGCATAAAATAATTTTAAACAATGGGCGAAATTTAAATAACGATCCTCAATGCACGGGGAGTTTCGTTCCAGCGTAGTCCGAAGGCGTAGAGCAGACTGAAAAAAGCGAACTCGAGTTGATTCGAGAAGTGAGCTATTGTAAACGGATTACAGAATATATATGTAATTATATATATATATATATATATATATATATATATATATATATATATATATATATATATATATATATATATATATATATATATATATATATATATATATATATATATATACCAACTCGGAGTGGCCTTGCGGTAACATGCTGGCTTTCGGTGTTGAGGGGGCTCGGACTGAATGGCGTTGTGTGCCGTTCAGTACCTCCGTGTTTAGGCCGGATATGGGCACGTTAAATAAGAAGACCGGAAAGTCCATCTATGAATGTCAGTGAGGGTGGGAGAGGGAACGACCCCCCCCCCCCCAAATGTTTCCCTTGGGGTTGCTCTGTCTAAATTGAGGTAAGACAGACCACGAACCTTGTTCTGCTATTTAAAAACAGGAGCCACACATTTCAGCCCGTAGCTTATTTGGACCTGGTCTGGAACTAGGGGGCAGAAGAAACAACAACAACAACAACACACACACACACACACACATATATATATATATATATATATATATAGAGAGAGAGAGAGAGAGATTTTTTAACATCCTTTTACTGTCTGCTATCTCTAAGTCACATTAAATGCATGGCACATATGTACATGAAGTCCATATCACATGTATGTGAAATATCGCTAACAAAACATGGGAACGGATTTGACGGTTTTTAGAGATCTCTGAATTTGATTACGTTGCATATGTTATTATGTTTGTAAATGCTAGAGAACAATGACTTTTAATATCCAAATATTGCAATTTTCCTTTTAAAAGCTATTCGTTGAAAATTTCAAAGGCGTCATTTTATGTACACTAAACTTTAAATATTGATGTTATAAATTAAAAAAAATTCTTTTAGTTGGATCTTCAATTATTTAATATTGCACTTCTGGAGCCTGAAACATGGCAGCCATGTGCCTTGAAGTGTTGAATACTGAACCCTCTTAATTTATTAATCTTCCCAGGCAACAATTTTAGAAATTTTCGTTTTGCAAGGGAATGAATCCGAGAAATTCATCCGTCATGTAAATGTCGTTGATAGCCTGACCTTATGGCATGATGTTAAGAATTGCTTGGTTGTAAAGATCATTTCTCTGTGTGATCATTTATCTTGTAAATGAGGAAAATGGACACATTGCGTATGGATAAATATTTTAATCATGAGTAACGTGAGATATCATTAAAATTATATTTAAATACATTAACAAACATATCATTAATGTATTGCCTCGTACAAGATTTATTATTGCATGCACTTTTATAAAGTTACGAATTCCAGAAATTCTATCTTAAATAATTCAAATTAGCCCATCATCCGATGTCCATCATCGGAATAGCAATGCTAGTTATTTAAATATGTTTGGTCAAGTCCAAAAAATCTTTCGGGACAGACGAAGGGTTTTGGCTTCTGAAATTCCTTTCTCGCTTGAAGAGGATTTTTTGTTATCTGTTAAATATATTTGCCTGTTTAGAGTAGTTTGCATAGTGCACTAAAGAGATTTGCTTAAATTAAAACTCAAAAGAACCACATATATTCATTTTAATGACTACAGTCAATTTGAGGTTAACTAGAAATATTAATAATTTTAATTTACGTGTTCCATAAGTAACCCAGAGTGAAATATTTCAGTCATTACATCCTGTGTTTGTACCAGTATTAGGATATTTTATCATGTGTAGTATTTAGTTTCTATAGTATTTTATTATTTTTTCCTCATGAAGTAAGAACTTTATAATTCTGTCTTATTACTCTCTAATTATAAATATAAACACCTATGTTTATATTCACGAAAATCTTTGATTAATAATACTTCTTAAATTATTATTATCTCCTAGGTAGATAATACTAGGATATTAGGAGTAATAACTGAATGGGTTATTTGTTACTATATCGACCACATCTTTCAGAGCACTGCGTTAACCAAGGATGTGCGTTAAGATTCAATATCTTGGTTACAACAACTGAAAAACACTTTGTTGAAAATGAGAGTTTATTTAAAAATTGTCATATATAACCTTAGCCTGAGACACGTCTGTAACTCCTATACTGTTTCGGGTGCATAAACAATCGTAATGATCATTTATCAATTATATACTGTTGAAGACCCATACTCATAGACAAGTCGCAAGATTTGTTTATCAGTGAACCTTCAAATCTAAGTATATTTATATTTGAAACTAGTTTGAAGTAATTCTTTAATGAAATGTTTTGTAAGAAACAATGTTTAACTATGCTTTTAAAATAAAATTTCAGTTTGCTATTTCTATAAATTTGAATAACTGACATTTTAAAATAATTGTTTAGAACTCAATCAAATTTAGAAAAGACAATTTTAAGTGGGTAAATTTGAGCATACTATAACTAAGTTTTGGTATTGTTAAATACTATATCCCTTGTATTACTGTCTATATATGTCAGGATTAGTCAGGACAAACAGTATTAAGAGATATTTGATTATGTCTACAATCTTAGAACAGACCAGATCTGATGGATCATATTTGATAGGAAAGAAACGTATAGCGTTGTTTATTCTAATGCTTATATTAAATATATCACTCGGGAATTAATAGAATTATTAATATTTCTAAAAACATTAAACAGATTTGTTAGGTTTAATAAATATTTTTATTTAAATTGTTCTGCCACATTATTCAAATCTAGCACAGTTTCAGTTGTGGCAGTTCGTGACAATTCAGTTGTATTAATTTTTCGCCAATGATTGTTGTTTATATTTTATCAACCCAAATGACAAATACAAGTATTCACAGCTATAAGTTGTATCAAAACTGGAGTCTATTTAGCATGCCACGAATTTTAATTTTGGGAATTTTATTTCTCATACATGTTACAGAAACTCCAGTGGACAGCCGCATGAAGTTCAAGAGAGGCGCTTTGGCCTCTCCTGCTAGATATCTAGGAATTCTGAATAAATATTATATAAAGATGCTTTGTAGGACGAAATTACGAAAAAATTAAATATTGAAGTGGTATTTACGAACGTTTGTCTAAGCATGATAAATATAAATATAGGTATTTATGAATTCTCATATGTTTAAATAAGAAACTGAGTCAGAGTTGAAAGAATTACATGCTCATAACAAATTTATTAACATGTAACTTTATTTATGTTAGTTACCTAGGCAATCTTCTGTTGACTTGAAATTTATGCTAATTTTCTTATTTGTTATATGTTCGGAAAATTCTATTTTTCCATAATTGTCGTTTCATTCGTTGTGCGTAAAGTGCTTGCTATTCTCCAGATTGTAGCGTGTGTTTAATGCCCCTTTATCCTAAAAAGATACGTGAAACATTAGAATTTTATCTCTGGTTCTTTTGGGATAAAATTATTACTCACTACTAGATAATGTACTACTATATAAATATATTTTTCTTGCGTTTTTTATACTTCAAGACTTTACCTTAAATATTTTTATGAATCAAGTATACCAAGAATATTTTATCAATAGTTGTAAGGATCTGTCATAAGACAATATATCATAATTCCCTTCATTTTGAAGGGTTGAATTGTCATGTATATTTCTTTGCTATGTATAGCATACATGGCAAAAAAATCAATTGTATATATATGATTTCTATCGGGTGATCTAAAAGTCAGTTAACATTTAAAAAAAATATGGCAAATGTCTTAACACTAGAACCGCCGGACTTTGCTACCTACCTAGAACCGCCAAGGGGACAAAAATGTCCCCTGCTATAGAACTGGCGTTTTCGTAAAAAAAGGCCGGATAAAATGGTATTATTTAGACACAGGAGAGTTTTATTACTGAAAAATTGTATTTCTAGTTAAACAATTGTTTACAACTAATTAAATAAATCGAAAAATAACTGAAAAAGGCTATATAAAGACCAATACAGTCTTGGACAAACCAACTTTGAAGAAACTACAGGTCTTCTCTAGATACATCGGCCTTGCAAGACACGCAAGTGTACATTATGTGACCAGTACACTTTTTACACACTGATTTCTTACATGTTACACATTTGTAAGCACTTTTTCCATTGTTACAAATTACGCGGTCTTGGCATTTTCGACGGGATTGACTGATTTCAGATGGATTATCGTGATCAGCTGCAGAACTCTTTCTATCAATGATATCTGTGGGAATTTCCTCTCCTAAGGTGAGAAAAAAATCTCGCCTTGATATCTTCATTTCCGTTACTTCTTTATTTAACACCCAACTATTAATTTCTGCCAAGTCCAAAACGTTACAAAACGTATGAAAGGGCCATCTCCTTGATGCACTTTTCACAGAATACTTGCGGGCCATGGCGTCAACAACGTCTACCCCAGACTCTGTTTTGTTATAAAACGTGACACTTTCGGGTTTAGACTTGTGATCACTGCCTATTTGCACGTCAGGATGTAGCGAACTCATCATAACCACATTTTTGTTTGTCTTTCTCAGATACACAGTGAGAGTTATGTCATTGTTTTTTAAAATCGTAGAATCGTAAAGATTCTCGCGAGCTTTCTTCACGCAGTGGAGAGCTTCTCTTCTAGCCTTGTTGACAGTGCCAACTAAGGTAGTTTTCTTTGATACAAAGTACTTAGCTAGGTGCATTGACGTAAAGTAATTATAACATGTAACGTTTCTCCCCTTGTTTAAGTACGGTGCAACAAGCTTCTTTACGACATAGTCACCAAGACAGCCATCATCGTGACGCTGCTCATCTTTTCCAAGGTAAGGAAATGCATTGATCAAGTATTTAGTTTCATTGTCAACGGCTATCTAAAATTTTTGGCAGTACTTAGCATGTTTTGAGGTCATAAACTGAGTGAAGCGGCATCGAGTTTTAGATGGAAAGAACTGCTCATCTACTACAATATAGGGTCCAGGTAGGTAGTTGCTTTGACAGTTAGATACAAAATCGTCCCATACCTGTGAAATAAGAGCAAACTTGTATTCCTTGAGTTTTTAAGACCTAGTGGATTTAACGTCAAATCGTAAAAATCGCATAATTTATATAAATCGATTACGGGACATAGCGTTTTTACACAACTGCACACCGTATTTCTCAGACCAGAGTAGATCTATTTCCATCCCTTTGGACTCAAGTGCCCCTCGCACATACAGGATAAAAAGGAATGCTTCGAGTTCCCAAAGAGGTAAAGACCAGTCATCATTTCCTAACACTCTATGAGCTTCTGTCACGGTACACTTTTGTATATGTTTTAGCATATGGCCGTCGATCATTAGACGCCAGGCACTAGTGACAAGACCAGATACAATGTACCGTTTTGCATTTGGAGATGGCCCAAGGTTTTCTGTAAGTATGTTCCAGCCTCCGAGTCTTCCACAAGATGTGGTATCGGGGGAGACTATTTTCCATTTTGTACCATCCGGCGACTCAACTTCCGAGTCTACACTTAGTTTTTCAAAAACCCTTTAGGTTGCTTTTTTCCTGCAGAAACTTGTTTTCTCTTTTCGTTAACATTTCCGGCCGGAGAGATGGGCATGCCTGGCTCGTGAAAGCACAGTTTTGCTGTATGGGACAAAAATGTCTCCCCGGCGGTTCTAGTATAATCCGCATTTTTTTTCTAAAATTCGCGACCGAGCGGGTATTTTTTTCCCGTGTTCTGTACAGGGCTTAAAATAAATAAAAGTCACTGAGTTTTAGAGTGGTCTGACAAAAAATATAGAATATGCAAAACATTTAACTTTACGAGGGGACAAAAAAGGCACCTTGGCGGTTCTAGTGTTAATTTGAGTAAATAAAAATATCTGGCTAGACATGGACATCGCCTTTGTTACACAGGACATCTTGAAATAAAAAAAATACACAATGAACGATTGCATATTTTAAGAACTCACACACTTATCACATAGTTACAGGAACACACACATTGTTAACACCTACACTCACTGACTGATTCCTTTCTCCTTGCATCCCTATGAGTCTATTACCAGTACACGGGGGGAGAACGGTTAGTGTCAGCAGAGAAGAAAATTATGTAAGTTACAAAACCTTATTGTATGTGTTTGTAATTATATCTGTTACAAATCCTTACTCCGAGGAATTTACGTATGCTAGCGCAATAATGGCAGGCACGCATGGTATATAACATGAGGTTTTATTTACGACCCAAGACCAAAAAAAAAGGTTATAAATCTGTAATAAGATCTGTGGGCTTGATCTCTAACAAAAGACAATGTTCTTCATTAAAAAAATTTTCAATATGTCAACTATCATTCGTGAGCAATACCTGAAAACGAGGTAGGATGTATGTACAGCATTATATAACATTTTTGTGGATATCACGAGGACGTGCTGCCTTTTATGCGACGGAATGATCATGAATCTACAGTTCCTACTTCAGAATTAAGACAACAAAAGTTCACCAACAGTGTATTACAAGGTAAAGTCACCACGGCAAACTTGCTGTTATAGTCCATCTCTGGTGAGAAGAGCTCTGTGACCGGTTTAAAAGTAGCCGCCTCAAGAAGGTCGATTCTCGAAATGAGTAGACGTGTATAATCATGAATGAACATTACCCACGAGAGTATTTATTGCTTTTATTTATGCATTAAGAAAATAGTAAAAGTTTTAATTATTTACGTTTTAAAATAACCATAGCAAGTTTCTATTTCTATTTTCATGGAATCAATGTAATTTAAGACTTTTAACTCTGCATCATACTACGTACTATTTCCCGAAGTAATGTGAGGAAGTTTCAGAAATCCTCGAAAAATTATAAATATTCGATCATGCAAACATTTATTATTATAGATACAGATTTCTGGTTACTAGGGGTTTTGTAATTATCAGTTTTTCTTTCGCCAAAGGAGACACGATTTTTATCAGTAATTTTTTTTTTCATTTAAAAAAATAAGTGTGACCAGCAATGTTAATAAAAAGTACAAACATAAAATAAATATGGCTTTCAGAAACCGATAACATGACGAATAAATAATAAAAATTATACTACTGAAGTAGTGATTTCAGTCATAGATATTTTTTTCATCACATGTATTGTACAGAGTCGATTATCATAAGAGTTTCGGGTAGTTCAGTTTTTGGATTTATGCAAGGTATTTCATATATATCCTATTTTAAAGGCGACTTTAGTACTTAAAGGCGAATGAGTTATAGACAGCTGTAGTGCTATAACTTTGACAATAATGTGCCAAAATCACGATAAACTCGTACGGCGGTTTCATTGAATTTATCGGTTTCTCGAGAAACTCGAAACCTGCGCGCCTGTGTTCGTTTTTGGGATGCATTTGGTAAAGCATAGTTGAGTAAGACTGAAAAAAGCTCTAGTAAGGAACTTCATGAAGCCTTCTGAGGTATGACGTAATACGGCGAGGTCGCTAGCTTCGCGCACGTGGACTGCATCGCCCTGATCTTCTCAGAATTTAAAAATGCTCGGAAATTCGAATGTCTTTGTGGCTCTGCGACACCAGGCGCGTTAGGAACACGTTGACTCGGCGCGAAACCTCCATGTATCTTCCATCGGTAGCGGGAAAATCCGTCATTTCGATAATCTGACCCCATCGACTTCTCGATTAATTCGGAATCGACGTCAAAGCTATATTTTAGGGATTCTGAGAAGAGGTATTTTGTAGTAATTTACCTTTATCATGAATTAGAGGTGTCTCTAGTGCTATTTTTTGCCAAAATTGTGCCGAAAAAACGATAAACTCGTACAGGGTTTCGTTGGCTTTCACTAGTAACTTGAAACCTGCACCCCCGTGTTCGTTTTTGGGATGCATTTAGCACAGCGTAGTTTTCTAGGACTAAAAATATCTCTAAGAAGGTCCGAATCTCCCCGTTCTTTTCAGGAATTTCAAACCCTTGTAAATTCGAGTATCCGTGCGGCGTCGGGACACCCGACGCCTGTGTTGCCAACTTGGGGGATTTCCCAATAAATTTTCCCCCTAAATTTGGGGGTAAGTTAGACAAAAAGGGGTGTATTTAGAGGCCCCATTTTTTTAGGAGCATTTTGTGGGGTGGGGGGGACATTTTTTAATATTCTATACAATCGAGACGCGTTTTTTTATTAGATTATAAGTTCCCTACATTTGTCAAATGGAAATAAACCTCCATTTCATTATGTGTGTATTTTCTATTTATTTCAATTTATCTCACAAACAGGATGCCTGTTTGGCACCAGAATTTCTTTTAGGAAGGTCTAGGGTGATTTCAAGTTGGTGTTAGGGGGAAACAGGGAGATTTCGAGATGGTGCTAGGGGGAGGCGCTTCGAAGGGGTTGGCAACACTGCCCAACGCTTGAAGAGCCCGTTGGATCATCCCGAAAGCTCCTTGTTTCTACATTCGGTAGCCGTTAAACTGATAATTTCGATAATATGACGGCACAGCGGTTAAAACGGAATCGACGTCAATGCTGTATTTTCTAGTTTCTAGGCAAAGATCTATTGGAGTAATAAAATTTTAGGACGAATTAATGACGTTTGTTGTCATGTTCCATTCATTTCGGCCACGGATGTAGGTACGTTAATAGGGGTTCTGCGCTACCTGCGCTTATATAAAACCCGATCAAGTGTGTCTGGAATTATTGCATTGCGGTACTCTCAATATTCACCAAAATAATGCTTTTAAATATGTTTATTGACTTCTGAATTATCCGGCTTATGGTATTATATGAAACACATAATATATGTATATTGTAATATATAATAATATATAATAATATAAAGAATATATATAATTATCTCATAGGCGATTAATATTATCACCAGAATAAAAAAGATCACCCAAAAGATTAGTTAAATGGTCTACTATCAACACGGTTAAGGAAATGAAATGTTTTTCGTAATGTCAAAAAAATTCAGCAAAATAATCAGCATACAAAAAACATAATTTCACCATTATTTCAACTTCCGGTATAATACATTTACTGCTGTTTTCCTGAAAATCAACGGTAGATCCATTCAATCTTAAGTTTTTGAAAAAGACATTTCAATGCTTTCAAAATAAGTCTTCTTTAAATTTTAAAAATATTGAAAGAAGAGAAAAACATGTTCGGTACTAAAAGGAATATATTTTCTTAATTTTTTTTCAAGGTACTTAAAGGTTCATATTCAAAGCCGAATGATTAATGGCATCATTGTTAACATAACTTTTAAGTTAAATTTTATGGGAGAAAATAAATATCTAAATTAAGGACAAGAAAACTTCCCCAGAAATTGCATCCTTTTAGATGTCAAGCACAGATGCTGATGGAATATACTTGAAAAGAAATTTTAAATATAGCTGAAACATTTTAAATTAAAGTGTGTTCCAAGAAATTAATTACAGATATTATGTTAGATTATTAATAAAACAATATGAAATTATTTATTTTAAAGCATTCTATAATAAAGGTGTAAAAATTTTAAAATATTACTTCTCAAATAACTATTTTTACAGAAGAAAAAATAATTAATGAAGACACAATTCTAGCATGGATGAAAAGCATTACTCATTTAAAATTGTAACATAACGAAATTTAAGGAACCCATCTATTGTTTTTAAAACTTATTTGTTTCATAATGAACTTTTTTTCTAATAGCAATTTTGAAAAATTAACGAATGAATTGTTGTAAAACTTAAGATATTCAGAAATGTTGGGAGTAAAAAACATTTCCTGTATGCCTGCTTAAATCTATAAAGATCTTTGTAAAAACTTAGTTTAGTTAATTAATTAGTCAGTAATACAGCCTCATAAAAATTAATAACGTTTGAAAAATTAGCTCACGTTGAATTACGGATTATCGGATTTTCAGAGGATATTGTAAGAAATATTTTGCGTTTTCCCATGGTAGTTTTAAATGGAAATTCTTAGCGTTTTATCAACATAGATAACATATTTACCAGAATACTTGAATGAAATTTAAGTTTATATATATATATATATATATATATATATATATATATATATATATATATATATATATATATATATATATATATATATGACTAATAATTTTTAGATGTTAATTTAATTAGAATAAATTCAAAAGATGATTTATGCGGAAATTATTATTATTACATTAGCATTTATTTATAAACTTGTAATCCAAGACTTTATACAGGGAAACATAAACAATCGCAGTGTGTTTCGGTTATTTTATAAATTGTGTGTCAACCATTAGCATTAATAGCATATTATTCAATAGCATTTTAGTGTTGATTTCACTAGAATAATCAGAGACGCAATCGGTATAATGGATATTTTAGAATTATAAGATTTCTGTCACTGTGGAAATAACGGAAGATAATTATATACTGCATTAAAATTCTCATCTCTGAAAGGAGAGCAATAAGACAATGGAAAAATTTATTCGATTTCGAACTTCCTCCGTCACTTCTCCCACAAAAGGGGAAGCGCTATTCAATTTAATTCCGTACTAGTTTAAATGAGCGTTTTACCAGAGATCTGGTAATGGAAGTTCTCAGAGAACCAGCTAATCAGGAGGATGTACATTGAATTATTTTGCATCCGTTCTCTCCACACTTTCTGTAGCTAGGCAAATCGGAACACGAATCCGAAAGACGCTCCAGATATATAAATTTCTCTTGAACTCCTTACTTATAAAGGATTTATGTAGTTGTGGATTATCGTGCTGTCGAATGAAAAGGATTTATTGGACGATGTTATGTGAAGAGTCGATTTATCTGAAATTGCATCATTTAGATACCCGGCCATATGCAATATCTGAAACGGACAAGATGAAGGTAATGAAAGGATGTCTGCGTTTTCGGTAAGATTACAGCTAATAGAATTAAATTCCTAAGTACATACAATAATTTTAAACAATGAACAAGAGTTAAATAACACATTTTAGAGATTCGATTTTATTCGCGTCTATATTGATGGAAAAAGAAATAAAAATGATATATATATATATATATATATATATATATATACATATGAAAGTATGCCTAATATGAGAAACCCAGCTTACAGGACTATCAAGTACTACCGCCAGGCGACTGGAGCGTTAAACAGTAGTCTATTGCAGTGTACTCCAACCTTTAGTTACCAAGGGCCAATCAAGCTTTAGTATAGGAATGTGAGGGCCAGAGACATTCTAGAAAGAAAACGAATAACAAATTGTAATTAAAAACTTTTATTGAAATTTATATTAAAAGAAGTTTAATATACTAGTTTAATATACCACTTCATTTTAAAATCGAGAAATCATTGGGATGAATGGCACTGCTTTCATGATACAAGTTTATCAATGTACACTCTAAGATCACTGCGTCTCAGGCTCGATTCTAGTGAAGCACTTTAAATTCGAGTTCTCGTTTTTGATTTAATTTGGTTGAGAGCAGAAAAGGCACTTTTGCACACGTATGTACTGTCAAATAGCGATAACATTTGCTGAGAGAATTTAAGCAGTTTAGGAAAACATTCTTTAGAAATCAGTTTCCAGGATTTTTCAGGGACATCACACTTTTTAGTATGGTAGAATGGATCTGCCTGAAGATCACAACTTTCCATTTGAAGGCCTCAGGGCACATCACTCACTTCAATACCCATGGGGTTGTTGAACAGTGCAAGTTTTGGTTTTAGGGAGTCAAAATCCTGGAATCTGTCCTTGAACTTTCTTCATATCTATTATTATTTCATGAAATATACTAAAATTTGTGTCACTTTTTCCTTCTTTCAACTGCTGACAAGATGGGAAGTGTGCCGTTTTATTTGCCTTAAGTGCAATTTGCATTACATCAAGTTCATAGGGAAGTTTTACCCCTTTTATGCGGAAACCGACCCCTTCCAGAAAATCCTCCGCAGCACACGAACGATCGCGAACCTATCGGCAGCCAATGCAATGGACACCACCCGTCGCCTGGAGGCAGGGCCGCTTCTCGTGCCGGACGTATTCGTGGAAAGACAATTCTGATTGCTGGCAGACTTTTCGGGAACTTTCCTTTCCCACCAGGCTCCTTCGTAACAACACCGAGTGAAAGTGAAAATCGAAGTAGGCACGCCACGGATTGTAACGATCGAAGAGTGAAGCTTCAATATGGCCGTTATTGGTTTGGTTTGGGATGGTTTAGAGTGCTACGGTCCATTTTTACTACACGAGGGCTAATTACACCGGAACCTACTGCTTAAAGCCGGATTCCGAACGGCTTCAAACGTCCATGCCAAGAGTGGGATTCGCACCCACAGACTTTGGTACAGAACGCCAGCGCCCTAGCCATTCGGCGATCGTCCGGCAATATATGGCCGGACTGACTGCTGTTACTTAAATTTTAAGTAACAGCATTAAATTTAAGTCTTACACTTAAGTCATTACATTTTAAGTCTTAAAAACTTAAAGCAGCAAGACGGGTGAACGATTTTTCTCCATATGTTAAATTAAAATATTTTTTCAGTAGGTAGGGCAAGACCCAAAAAAATGAATTGGTGGGCCGCGGGTTGGACAACACTGGTCTATTGCATCATTTGTAATCGGTGACTCAGTCGAGTGTTTGTAAACTCACACAAAGCTGTAGTTTTTTTTTCTGAATGTGACCGTCGACTTTTTTGCATCACCATTTTCATTGGCTGTTTTCACTTCAAAGTAAGACTGTTATTAAAACTGTTAGTATTGAACAGGTAGCCATAAATGTGGAGTGTAAGCCTGTGTGATTTTAAGCTAACGTCAATATTAAACTATAAAATTCGTTGGCGTGTTCAACAACATGGTCGTGTCCAATATGAGAGACAAAAGCATGCCTAATATGAGATCGAGCCTCATATTAGGCATTTTAGTTTCACTCTCCCAGCCATGTTTTCTCTGAAGTTGCAGATGCAATGACTCCCACGCGAAATCCTCATCCATGTAGCAGTAGTGACAATGTGGAAGGTTTTGATCAAAAAACAAGTTCAAACCAAGTCTTAATGACTCCTGAAGAAATAAATCACTTGCCTACGTTACCTGAGAAAACACCTCGAAACCAAGTAGGGCCTGTAAAACCGATATTATTACATCATCAGCCTATAAAAATAAAGTGATTGATAGCATTAATAAGAGAACTGCAGCATATTTGAAAAAAAACATTGTTTCCTACAAGAAAAACAAAGGATTAGACCTAAAAGATAAGAAATCAAAGGACCCCCAAAAATGGAACACACGTGTTTATAATTTCATACAAGAAAATTTTAAGGTTATTTCCATTCTCTGTCATTGTTATATGTAGAAAAATATATGCATTAAAATGATATCAAGTTGGTACTATAACCCCTCAGTTACTTTCATAGTTATATACGAAAATCAAAACAGGTCTCATATTCGGCATACTCACCCTATATATATATATATATATATATATATATATATATATATATATATATATATATGTGTGTGTGTGTGTGTGTGTATAAGAATACGTGTTATGAAAATTTATCTTTGGTGGAACTGGAGCGAATTATGGACAGCTTCTAGCAACGAAATGAATGTAATATAAATATATTTATGTATGGATCTAAGTGCTATAACAGACATTTTTAACCATTATATAAATGATAGTAATATAGATGAGATTAATCTTATCAGATTTTCAACGTATTATCATTCGTTGATATCGTTAAATGTCTTCTGAAATATCATCTAATGTCATGTGATTTATTTTTGAGTATTTTTTTTTCCAGCACAATCAATACATCTTGTAAATAAAAGACACCAGTTAGAAATTCTTTTCACATGTTCATGTTCTGACTTTCTGACAGCTTCTACCACCTACCACATTCTTAATTCCGAGAGATTTAATTTTGGTTTAACATGTAGCAAAAAAAAAAAAATAAAATAAAATAAAATATTTTAATAAAAATCACTAAAATTACTTTGAAAACTTGTCAAGTGATAATTTATTTTTATTTTTATGTATTTTCATTCAATACCTTTAAAATTTCCCTTATATACCTTATTATGAAGATTAACCCCTTTAAAAGTGAAATTACATAAAAATTCAAAATATCATTATAACTTGACAAGTTTTCGAAGAGTCTTGTGATTTTCTTAAAAGATTTATTTAATTTTTTTTTCACTACATGTTAAAAGAAAGAATATTAGTTACGTTTATAATTTTACAATTAAACGGCAAAAAAAAAATTACATTTTACGTACAGAATATTTTTTATGAATTATTTTACAAATACAAATAATATTAAATCCTTTGAATTTATACGAATTATACCAATATTAATGATTTATTTATTATTAAATTTTAATTTAGAGTTATTGGTGCCATAAACTAATATTATTTATGACAATGTCAAAATTTTTGAGGCGAGTTAATTAAATGACTTGATACCTTAAGGGTTTAATATTCGCCTTATAAAAGTTACATAGAGCTAATTTATTCAACATACATTACTATTATTTACATTTTATAAAATAAATGACCCATAACTTAAAAATCATTGAAGTAATCCAATAAACATCCTCATAACAATTACTCGTAACAACAAGCTAATCTTTTTAAATTTTCCAACCATGTAATCATAATTAACATTGTTATATGAACTAAAATTTATCATTGTTCAAGAAATTAAGATTTATTAAAATGTTATTAGCTAATGATTTCTTGCGTTTCATTCCCACTTCACATAGTTAACACAAACTAATCCCCAGTGAATCTACAAAGGATAACGAATCTACAACGACATAATTACAGCAATAGTTAAGCTCTGTAAACAACAATGGAGTAAATGTAAGTGGCATAAAGATTAGGACGGAAAAATGAACATTTTCGAAGTTTTTGAATATTTTGTAGTAAATTGTTTAGCCAATTGTTTAGACCTGACAATATGATTTTTTTATTTTGATGTGCATGAATGAGCTTTTTTAAAAATATTAAATCCGATATTTTATATATATATATATATAAATATATATATATATATATATATATATATATATATATATATATATATATATATATATATATATATATATATATATATATATATATATATATATATATATATATATATATATATATATATATACCGAGAAGGAGTTATCCGAATGGGACGGAAATGAGTAGATTTGATGCACATGTACATAAAAACAAGTGATTACAATTTGAGAAAAATTCGATGATTTATTCAAATGAAAGAGATTTACAAAGTGAAAAGTCAATAACACGTTGGTCCACCTCTGGCCCGTATGCAAGCAGTTATTCGGCTTGGCATTGATTGATAGACGTGGCGGATGTCCTCCTGCGGGATATGGTGCCAAATTCTGTTCAATTGGCCCGTTAGATCGTCAAAATACTGAGCTTATTGGAGGACCTTGGCCGTTATGCTCCAAACGTGTTCAATGGGAGTGAGCTCCTGTGACCTTGTTTTCCAAGGTAGAGTTGGGAAAGCATGAAGACAAGCAGTAGAATCTCCCTCCGTGTCTATGCCGGCATTATCTTGCTGAAATTTAAGCCCAGGATGGTGTGATATGAAGGTTAACATAGCGGGGCATAGAATACCGTGGATGTACCGCTGTGCTGTAAGGGTGCCGCGGATGACAACCAAAGTGTTCCTGCTATGAAATGAAATAGCACCCCAGACCATGGCGTCTCCTGACATGGATTCGCTAGTCATCGGGGCTCATTTCAAAGCGGGACTCATCAATGAAGACAATGCTACTCGAGTCAGTGACATTCCATGTCGAATGTGACCATCACCACAGCAAAACGGCTTTTCGGTGTACGGAGATCAAAGGCAGTCGCCTGTAGGGGCGCCGTGAGCTCAGCTCCCTTTTACTGAGCCACCTATGAATGGTCCATACGGTCACTGAAGCATTAGTTGCACGTAAGATCGATGATAATGATGAATCCGGGGCTGTGGGTGCTGTTCTGCGATTCTTCGGTCCTCATATTTTATCATTTCTCTATGCCGATTGCTTCCTTCTTGATGCTGTGTTCGGCCATGGTTCACCCATTCCTCCTAACATTGTCAAATAAAGGCATCGCTCCAATCCAAATGTCGAGCGATTCACCGAATTAGATCAACCGGCAACTTTGGGCCCAACTACACGTACTCTCCCAAATGCTTACATCTGCGAATATTGTTCACGCAATTGCATGCGAAGCATAGTTACTGTCTACCTGAGAACAGGGAATGAATTTCGCAAAGACGTTTTGACCTGGAATTGAAATTTCTCCTCTTTAATATCCTACCTATTCCGCAGTTAAGATGCGCTGCAGCGTCACATGTTCATTCATTGGCTGCTAAACTTTAAAATTTTGCATTTTCCGTAGAAACCTCTACACCTGTCAATTAGTGTCCAATTAGCATTACCCCTTCTTAGTGCGTCGTTTTTTTTTGTCTAAGAGTGTATATGGAATTTCGCTTTACATGTTTTTTAGAGGTCAATAGGAGTTTTGACAAATCTTGAAATTGTGTAAATTCGAATAGAACATCACCTACCCATTAAATTAGAACGCTTTTGTTGATGAAAGACTTTTTCGATTCGTTCATTATATTCTTCAATTATGGTATTCCATTAGACATTTATAATGTTTTATAGAACTGTATATTTAATTTTTTATGCTACAAAATATTTAACATCTATGTTGATAAAATGTTCAGAGATTTAAATAAATGCTTTCGACGGAAAACACAGACTTAAACTATTTTTTACCATACCCTCTGAAAAACCGATAACTCGCAATGCAACGTGAGCTAAGTTTTCAAAAGCTATTATTTTTTTAAAAATAATATTGTACTTCGGACAAATTAATTAACGGAACTAAATATTTACTAAAATGTTTAAAGATTTAAATAAGCTTAGAGGTTATGTTTTATAATCAGTATTACGGAATATCTCAAGTTTTAAAACCATTCATTAATTTTTAAAAAAACTGTTATTACAAAAAGAAGTTTTTAACAAATTAAATCCAATTAAATACAATTGATGGGTAGCTGAAATTACATAATGTTACAATTTTAAAAGCGTGCGGCTTTTCATGAATTCTTTAAATGTATCTTCACCTATCATATTTTCTCTTCTATGAATATAATAATTTTTTCTTCCTTTATTAGAAAATGTTTTAAAATAAACTATTTCATATTGTAATATTAATTATCTAACATTACATAAGTAATTAATTTACGTGAAATTTCTTGGAAAACACTTTAATTTAAAATGTTCCAGCTATATTTATAATTTCTTTTCAAGTATATTCCATCAGAATCTGCGTTTGACAGCTAAAAGGATGCAATTTCAGCGGAAATTTTCTGGCCCTTAATTTAGATTTTTATTTTCCCATAAAATTTAACTTAAAAGTTATGTTAAGAATGCGGCCATTAACCATTCGACTTTGAATATGAACCTTTAAGTACTTTAGAAAAAAATTAAGAAAATATATTCCTTTTAATACTGAGCATGTGTTTCTTCTCTTTGAATATTTTCAAAATTTTAACGTGATTTGTTTCAATGCATTAAATTATCTTTTTTCCAAAATATAAGACTGAATGACTTTATTGTCCTACTGCAGGAAAAACTCGGTAAATATTTTGTACATGAAGGTGAAATAAAGTTGAAAATAAATATTTTAAACTATTTATTTTACCGAATTGTTTGAAATTATATAAAACTTTTCATTCCTTTAAGCATATTCATTGTAGACAGCTTAATTTATAATTTATTTATATATTATGACTGACTCTCTCTCTCTCTCTTTCTAAATATATATATATATATAATATATATATATATATATATATATATATATATATATATATATATATATATATATATATATATATATATATATATATATATATATATAATTCTAACAAATTTTGAATAATGTATCTAATAAAATCAGGAAAAGAGACAACTCTTAAAATTTGTTTCATACGAAATAAAACCCATTTTTCTGTTTGTGGCACTTCTACTCCTTTAGAGATTTCCAAATATTCTTTTACGTTGTTTGTCATAGCCAATCCTGACGCATAGAAATAACAATATGAGGAAAATCCAATTTTACCCTAGCAAAAGCTTGGCATGATATACTCAAGTTCACTCACCCAAAAAGGTGTCAGTACGCCATAGAAATATACCAAAATGTCAGTTATTCAGATTTATCCTATTTAGAAAGTGAAATTTGATTTTAAGTGCATAGGCAAATACTGCCTCTTAGTAAACATTGCAATAAAGGATTATTTCAAAATAGTTAGAAACATAAATTAACTTCGAGGTGAAGCGTCATTACAAAACAAATCTTGAGACTTGTCTATGAGTACGTGTCGTGAACGGCATTTAATTGACAAATGATCTTTTCGGATTGTTTATTCACCCAAAACATTATGGTAAATACAAGGTTATAAATGACAATCGCAAATGAACTCTCTGCTTACACCAAAGTATTTTTCAGTTGTTTAAAGCGAGATATTGCCTCTTAACTACCTCCCTTTGTTAACGCAGGTCTATATAGTAGGAGAAAATGACTTCTGTTATTACTGCTATTTTCCTAGGGATATCTATGTCCTCAAGTAGTTATTAAAGAAACGTAATAAATGAAAGACTTTGCATATATATATTCAATGTTGTTTATATTTTGAATTAGATATATTGGACGAAATTATAGAGATTTTTATCATGGAAAAACAAGAATAAAATACTTCTGTTTAAACTACAGTAATGTGGTTTAGTAAAAGCATTGCAAATGAGCTTATGATGAATTTTCAATTTCAGGCAATTTCAGGAAACCTACAAATTTTGAAACTATATATATATATATACTTGTAATGAAGCGCTTTCAAAAAAAATTAAAATTAATATTTTAAGAGAAAATAATAGGTTTGAAAGCGTTGATTTATTACATTTTGTGTTTAAGGTTGGTAACGACTTTGATGCCGACCTGACTATAGGACATGACGTTTGTCGGTGACGTTAGCCATTTAACGAAGCAATAACGTGTGTGGGGTCTTTAGTTGCTTGACGGAGATAAGAGAAGGATGGCACCATTTGTGACGTTATGTAACAATGACTCCTTGTGGGTGATTAATGGAGGGGAGCGTTAGAAAACCACATGGTTTGGCGGTGTTTTGCGCGTGGTTAATCAGCTGTTTGAATCATTGCGTAAGAGGTGCGTTTTTGATTAAGAAAGAGGGTAGCCAATGAGAGATTTTAAGGTGTTGAAACTTAGCAAATGAAAATTCAAGAGTTTTCTGAATGGCTGATGAATTGGTTCCGGAGGAGGGAACGTTTAGGTGAATTAAAATATTGGAAGTGAGTTTGAGAGATCGAAGTCGGAGTCAGTCGGAGTCCAGGAGGCCTTGCCTTGGGTCGGCTGAAGAGAAAACCTACCCCTGTTTGACTGCCCAAAAGTCCGGTCGAATATTCCCGGAGCTAAAATAAAACGAAGGGCGTTTGATGCGTCGGAACTCGGTTGATCCTTCCCGAGAAAGAAAACCTGTGTGGAGTGAAAACTGATAGCTGATCTCGAATCCAAAATAAAGAGGTGTGTAGCTGAGAAGATTGCCCTCGGTTCGTCTACAGTGACAAATAACCCATGGTGGAAGAGTGTCCCATCATTAGAAAGAGAACCTACCGAGTCCCAACTGACGTCACGGAAGAGCCCCCTACCAGAGTCGTCATATAACCCGAAGGTGGCCCTCAACTAAAAGACGTGAGTGTTCCTATTGATCTTGTTTAGATCAGATCCCACGTTTGCTATTGATAGTTAGTGCGAGTTTTACGTATTTGAAAATATAGTGTATTTGATTTGGATAGGAGTTTTTAGTATTTTTGTATTAGTTAGTATTTACGCTCCCTGAATCAGGAAGTCAAACTAAATAGAACTCAGTTTCTTTTGTTCGTGTTTTGATAGTGAGTAGAGCAGCTATTATATTAATTAAATTTGATGAAATTAAATGAAAATATGAGGACAGTGTAAATAAATAAGTTTTCTATTTTGCTTTGAACCTCGAGTCAGGAACTATTTATCTGTGTGTGTTTTAATGTGGAATAAAGTTGATTTAGCACATCCAACTGGTAAAAATTGTTCGTTAATTGCTAATTACGTCCAGAGCTTTGGGTAACAAAATAAATAATTATAACACAATGCACCCAAATACCCCTTGTCTTAAGATAGATAATCTTTGTACTACCACTAAATAATCATGCTCTAAAAATAAAATGAACGAGCAATACGACAAAACTCTCTTAGACAACAAAAAAACACAAAAAATTAAAATAAAATATAAATAAATAAAATAAAATAAAACGACGCACCAGAAAGGGGTAATGCAAATTAGACAAAAATTGAACTGCATACAGGTTTCGACGGATAATGCAAAATTTCAAAGTTTGACAGCTAATGAATGCACATGTGACATTGCAGCGCATGCTAACTGCGCAACTGGCAGGGTATTGAGGAGGAGAAATTTCGATTCCAGGTCATAAATTCTTTGCGAATTTCATTCCGTGTACTCAGACAGTAATTATTCTCACATACATGTGTGCGAAAAATATGCGCAGATGTCAGCATTTGAGAGAGAACGTTTTGTTGGACTCAAAGTAGCCGGTTGGTCTAGTAGGTGAATCGCTCGACATTTGGATAGAAACGATGCCACTATTAGACGATATTGGCAGAAAAGTGTGAACCATGGCCGAACACAGCATCAAAAAGGAAGCAATCGGCCTAGTGAAACGACAAAACACGAGGGCCGAACAATCGTCAGAACAGCACTCACATCCCCAGATTCATCATTATCATCGATTGTACGTGCAACTGGTGCTTCAGTATCCGCAAGGATAATACATAGGCGGCCCAGAGAAAGGTGGCTGAGCTCACGACACCACCTTGCTCCGATTATCATTGACCTCTGTACATCGACAAGCCCGTTTGCAGTGATGTCGGGCACATTCGTCCTGAAATGTCACTGACTGGAGTAGAATTGTCTTCAGTGATGAGTCCCGCTTCGAATTGAGCCCCGATGACCAGCGAATACGTGTCTGGACACGCCACGGACCGCGGCGGGATACAAACTTGACTGTCTTCCGCCATACGGGCTGACAACTAAGAGTAATGGTCTAAGAGTAATGGTGTGCTATTTCATTTCGTAGAAGGACCCCTTTAGTTGTCATCCGCGGACCCCTAATGGACAGCGGTACGCCCACGATATTCTATGCCACCTTGTGTTGCCCGTCATATCACGCCATCGTAGTCTTACATTTCAGCAAGATAACGTCCGCCAGCACACGGCGAGAGGTTCTACTGCTTGTCTTCGTGCTTGCCCAACGCTACCATGGCCAGCAAGGTCGCCGGATCTCTCCCCCATTGATCACGATTTTAAAATTATGAGGAGGGCCCTCCAACCATCTCTGTGTGTATTTTCTGAGCATACGTGACTGTGTTTGTTAATATCAGACAATAAATATTTCTAATAGCGAAAAATTTTATTTTTTTCTTTTATAAGCTATGAACGGAAAGTGCCCAATTTTTTACATTAAAATTTAAGTTTTAGTCATAATATTAAATTTGACGATCTAACGCGCCAGTACGACTGAATTTGGCACGATATATATATATATATATATATATATCGTGATCTATATATATATATATATATATATATATATATATATATATATATATATATATATATATATCAGAATATATATATCTCAATAACAGTTTTCTTAATCGGGGATGTGATGACTCCAGATAATTTGAATTATTAAAGAAATAAATTCTGGAACTCGAAACTTTATAAAAGTACATGCAATGATGAATCTTGTGTGAGGCAATACATTAACGCTATGTTTATCAAATAATTTAAATGCAATTGTAATAATTTCTCACATTTTCGTGATTTAAATATTTATTCATACGCAACGTGTCCATTCTCTCATTTGCAAGATAAATGAACGCACAGTGCACAAACTTTACAACTAAGCAATTCTCAACGTCTTGCCATAAGGTCAGGCTGTCAACGACATTTAAATGACGGATGAATTTCTCGGATTCGTTTCCCTGCGAAACGGAAATTTTCTAAAATCGTTTCCTGAGAAGACAATAAATTAAAATGGTCGAGTGTTCAACTATTCAAGCAACATAGATACCATTCTTCGAACTCCAGTTTTGTAGTTGGAAATAATTTAAGGATCAACTACAAGAAATATATATTTCTTAATAACATTAAAATTTTAATTTTACTGTAAAAATTTGGGAAATTTCCATGCATTGCTTATAAAAGGAAAAATCAAAATTCTCACTATTAAAAATATTTATTGTCTGATATTTACAAACACAGTCACGTACGCTTGGAAAATAAACACAGGGATAACTAAAAACCGTTATTTAAATATCAAGTGTTTTGTAAGGGTTGTTTTACATACAGGTGACATGGGCTTTATGTGGCTTATAGATATCAGACTTAAAAGTTTTAAAATGATATGAATAATATGCATACATATATATATATATATATCTTTTATTTGTTTGTAAACTTAAAATTTACAGAAAACGACATGGGGACGTTTTAAGGAATAGTATAAGATATCTCTAAAAAAATAACTGTTCTCATGTACTTTCACAGTCATGTATACTAGGTAAATAAACTCAAAGATCTCTAAACATCGTTATATTTGCCTTAGGTGTACTGTGATATTTCTTACATAAATAACATGCACTTCGAATGAATTCCATTCAATTCATGTGAATTCATGGGCCATTCAATTCATGTGAATTGTTTTTATTGAAATTTTTTTTAATTGTCCCATTAATCTCGTAATCACACATAAATAAATTTAAATTTCATTATTGAGTAATGCCTATCACCACCCACCAATTAAGCAACCATCTTTGTTAAATGATTTAAGATAAATCAATGTAAGTCGAAACTGTGACATACGTTTTAATGCAAAGTGAAATTTTACGATGGTTTACCCTTCCCCAGCCAAATGGAAGGCAGTTCTTTTCTACCGAGACCAATAAATACTACTAATTGTAGCATTGCTTTTGTGAGGATTATATATATATATATATATATATATATATATGGCTTGTGGCGGCCCAGTGGTACAGCGCGCTGGTTTTCGGTGCTGAGGGTGCTCAGATCGAGTCCCAGCGTTGCGCCACGAAAAATGCCTCCGTTCGTGTCGTCCCTTCATAGGGGGTAATGCTGTCCGCCTATATGGTGCCCCCACAATAAAATGGACAGTAAAACCGCGGCGTAGTAAGGGCCAATGTTTGAATACAAGTGCCTCCGCATTGGAAAAAAAAAAAAAAATATATATATATATATATATATATATATATATATATTAATATATATATATATGTATGTATGTATGTATGTGTATATATATATATTTATATATATATATATATATATATATATATATATATATATATATATATATAAATATATATATATATATATATATATACATACATACATATATATTATATTAATATATATATATATATATATATATATATATATATATATATATATATATATATATATATATTAATATAATATATATGTATGTATGTATATATATATATATATATATTTATATATATATATATATATATATATATATATATATATATATGTAGGGGACATTCACTTCAAGTACATGGCATGCACTTAATATGGCTTATGGTATGACATGTGTCCCACATAAATAGATTAAAAACCTTTACAATTTAATACTTATCATCATGAAAAATATGTTTACCTCTATATGTTTACCCTCTTCGAGCCAAAAAGAATTGGGTTCTTTTCTGCTGACACAAAAAAATAATTTTTGCAACAAGTAATGCGACTTCAAAATTAATTCCTCGCTTTCAGCTACGCATTTTTCACAAGGAGAAAAACTTTAAATGCTATCGCTTTTAAATATGATATTTAGAAATTCAAGAAATTTTCAGTCTATTTTAATTATAATATACTTTTTACTCAGTACAGGATATAAAGAATTGATGAATTAGCGCTGATTATTAACTGCATTGAAACTGGTGTTTTTTAAAATGAACTTTTCTGCGAATGGGACATATTTTCGTTTATTCGAATTCCAGTCTTTAAAAGAACGCATACGGACATCTTAGCAACTCCTATCGCCAAAAAGTTTCAGCATGTAAAAAATTTACTTCATTTTAGATTAATATGAAGTACCTCATCAATTCATTATCCCATTAATATTCATTTTATCTTCAATGTGTCAATTTAGGTATTGTATACAATGCTTAATGGGGGCGTGGCGGCCTTGTGGTACAGCACGCTGGTTTTCGGTGCTGAGGATACTCGGATCGAATCCTGGCGAAGCTCCACTAAAATGCCCCCGTTTGTGTCGTCCCTTCATAGGGGGCAATGCTGGTCCGCCTATATGGCGCCCCCATAATAAAACGGCCAGCAAAACTGCGGTGAATTACAGGCGAATGTCTTCGTGACAAGTGCCTCCGCATTAAAAAAACAGAATAAAAAATTTTTTTGCTTGAAGTAAAAAAAAAAATAAATTACATAGTGATGTTATCTATTGCCGAGAAAAACAATTAGTATACAAATTACAAACAATATGATGAATAAAATGAAACAATTATTATAATGAATTATTTAAAAATAAAAATAAAAATAGTAAGTCTTTTATGAAGACTGAACACGTTGTCAGAAGCATGTTTTTTTGATAGGTCTGAAGTGAAATTCCTTAAATCTGACTGTACAACATATATCTGTGGTCTTAGGAGAAAGAAAAGGGGAAAGAATCTGTGTGCAAAAGCCTGATGTTTTATGAGAAGGAGACTACTCTTCCGAGAAATACCCTCTCCCCCTCCTCCACCTCTTCTTCATAACCATGGCGTTAGGTCATCAATTGCTTTTAGTACAGGTTGAGTGACGATACATTTTATTTTATTTTATCTAATTATTTTTTTTTAAAGTTAAGTCTGTCTATTTTAAAGATTTTTTATAAAACGATAACCCCAACAATTTATAAATTGTACAATAAAATGTGAAATTTATGGGTTTCAGGGGTGAAATAATTGAATTTACGTTACACCTTATGGGAAAAGTTCGCTAGTTATTCGGTGTACATTCTGGAACCAATTAATGACGAGTACCAAATTACCAGGGTACCGAGGTAAGCTCGTTTTTCAGTTTGATACTTAGAAGTTCAAGAAATTCCGATCCTATTTTAATTAAACTACGCTTTTTAATTTGAATACGCAGTATATAAAAATTTGATGTTGGGGCAATGATTATTAACTGCATTAAGAAAAGCTGCCCTCTACTCTAAGAGAAAACTATTTCCTGCATTTTGGTTTTCAGAGTTGTAGCCCTGTACCAACATGCTCAACCAAGTTCTCTAAATTTCTCTTAGATTTATATATATATATATATATATATATATATATATATATATATATATATATATATACTCACGAGCCAAAACATTATGACCACCCCTACATTTTGCAATGAATTCGCCTGGATGACGTGGAAGGCACGTGATCAGGTGGAAGTGGTATTTAACTGCTGCTGGAGAGTCTGAAGAATCATTCTTTCAGGTACTTCTGTGTGTGATGGGAAAGGCTGCGGATCTAAGCGACTTTAATAGAGGACAGATTGTAATGGCTCGAAGGCTCGGAACAAGTATTTCCGAAACTGCACGACTAGTGGGTTGTTCGCGACCTACAGTTGTTAGTACTTATGCAAAGTGGATGAATGACGGTGAAACCAGCAGTAGACGACATGGTGTTGGACGTCCACACGGTATCAAAGAAAAAGGTCGTCGGAGACTCTCACATGGTAAAGCAAAACCGGAGCCAGACAGTGGCTCAGCTGACAGCCCAATACAATGCAGGGCCAAGTAGAATAGTATCGCAGCACACTGTACAGCGTACACTGTTGGATATGGGGCTACGCAGCAAACGTCCCACTCGTGTGCCTTTGCTGACCAAGCGTCATCGCCAACTGCGCCTGCGCTGGGCCCGGGAACATCGCGACTGGTCCATGGACCAGTGGGAGAGAGTTGTCTCGTCAGATGAATCACGGTTTGTCATTCATCACGCCGATGGCCGTGTCAGGATACGCCGTCTTCCAGACGAACTGTTGCTCCATCAATGTACAGTAGGTGATACACAGGCCGGTGGTGGCGGTATTATGATTTGGGGTACGTTCTCTTGGGAGAGTCTGGGACCCGTGGTTGTGGTACAGCAGACCATGAATGCTACAGGGTATCTGAACATCATTGCGGACCAGTTGCACCCTTACATGGCCTCTGTTTTTCCAGCTGGAAATGGAATGTTCCAACAGGACAACGCCCCGTGTCACAAGGCTAAAATCGTGTTGGAGTGGTTACAGGAACATGATGCTGAATTCCAGTTAATGTCCTGGCCGCCTAACTCACCGGATCTCAATCCGATAGAACACATTTGGGATGTCATGGGACGGCAGCTCAGAGTTCAAAGACCACCAATTCGCAATATCTCGGATTTGAATGATCGTTGCTTAAACATCTGGTACAATCTGTCTCCGGCCATCTACCTAGGACTTGTGGCATCCATGCCAAGGCGGGTTGAAGCTGTGTTGCGTGCCAAAGGTGGGCAAACTCGTTATTGACAGGTGGTCATAATGTTTTGGCTCTTGAGTGTATATATATATATATATATATATATGTGTGTGTGTGTGTGTGTGTGTGTGTGTCTGTCTGTGTGTGTGTGTGTGATAGTGTGATAATATTATTAAAAACCTATAATCGCCCGTTCTGAACTTTCCTTTCTCATCTGGCAACCTTTCCGACTTCTTGGAGAGATGCTTCGCTTTCCATACTAACTTTCTCCTCCAATTCTGGCAACCTCTCTCTGACCTAATTCTATTTCCGCTCACTACGATTTAGACGCTGGCTGACTCGAAGTAATTAAGATGTGGCGCTTTGTTTCGTCAATAGACATCAGTTATTCGTTATGATTTGCAGTCTTTTTGTTAAATCCTCGATTGCAGAATTTTCAGGAGATCACCATTCCGGTCATTTCATATATATATTTATATATATATATATATGTATATATATATATATATATATATATATATATATATATATATATATATATATATATATATATATATATATATATATGTATATATATATATGTATGTATATATATATATATGAAATGTCCGGATGGACATCTCATGAAATGGTATCTTGCATCATGGCCGGAAAATAATATAGTCGGCTTCAGGAACAAACTAATTTATTAAACAGTAAAGCAACACATCTTATTCGCTTCGAGTCAGTCCAGCGTCTCTCGCAAAAAAGCGCCAATATAGAATTAAGTCTGAGAGGTTGCCAGAATTGGCGGAGGAAGTTAGTATGTGGGAAGGCGAAGCGTTTACGTCAAGACAAGAAGGACGGGTTACCATGGCAGAGATGAAGTACAGAATGGGCGATTATAGGTAGTTAGTAATATTATCACACACACACACACACATATATATATATGTAAGGACCCGAATGGTCATCTCTTGAAGAAACACAATCGAGGCCGAAATTAAATGCAATTCCAAATCACAAGAACAACTGAAGTTTATTCCATGAAAACAGCAACATGTTACTCACATCGAAGCCAGCCCGCGTATCTCCAAAAAAGCGCGAAAAATAGAATTAGGTGAAAGAGGCTGCCAGAATTGGCGGAGGAAGTTAGTATGTGGAAGGCGAAGCGTTTACGTCAAGACAAGAAGGACGGGTTACCATGGCAGAGATAAAATACAGAATGGGCGATTATAGGTAGTTAGTAATATTATCACATATATACATATATATATATATATATATATATATATATATATATATATATATATATATATATATATATATATATATATACAGCGGTACCTCGACTTACGATTTTTTCGAGATACGAGCAATTCTCGGTCGATTTTTGCTTCGAGTTACGAGCTAAAATTCGGGTTACGAGCAAGCTTCAGATATCCCACCACCAGTTTGAGCAGTGAATGCCATGTTACGTGCTCATCAAATGAGAACACAAGAAGCATATGATATTTACAATCTTTATGTACAATTATTATACAATTGTATAATATTATTCTAAGACTAATATCCAGTCTTAGACCGAGAGAATGGACTCTGAGAAATCGTTCTTCGGATTCTCAGAAAATAGAATCTGGACATTACAGCCACGGTGAACGATGCAACAATCACCTAGCTTCCGTGTCTCACTCGTTCACCTTAAGAAAGTAGCTGGTAATAAAAGCAAAAGTCAGGAAAGCGGGGCGAAAAGATCAAAAATCAACAAATAAGATTCAATTTTTCAGTTCAATCTTTCTCCTCCTCTTCCATCAGCCTGAGTCTGATCTCCAAGGTACGAGTTGTACATTACACTTAATAAGACAAATTTATTGCAGTACATTCTATTCTATTGCGTTTTTATACAACGTTTGTCATTTATAAGCGCGTTTTTCTTATTTAAATGCCTATAACAAAAAAATTGCGGTGTCTTGGGGGAGCCCGGAACGAATTAATGGCATTTCCATTTATTTCAATGGGGAAAATTGATTCGAGATACGAGTATTTCGAGTTACGAGCTAAGTCATGGAACAAATTAAACTCGTAAGTCGAGGTACCACTGTGTATATATATATATATATATATATATATATATATATATATATATATATATATATATATATATATATATATATATATATATATATATATATATATATATATATATACATACATATATATATATACAGCTTATTTATCTAAAATATAAGCTTATGCTTTACACATTATTAAATAAGTAACTAATATCTTATTAACTATAGGACCAATCCAACAAAGAACCGCAATAACAATAACTCGTAACAACAAGCTAATCTTTGGGAATTTTCCGTCGGGTAATAATAATACTTTTATAGCGATTATAAATGACTATAGTTACAGAAACTGTGATTTATTAAAATTTATCAGCAAATGATTTCTCACATCTAATTTCTCGTTTCGCATATTTAACACAAACTAATCCGAAGTAAATTCCCAAAACGACAACAAACTTTTAAGGGTTGTCCAAATGAATGTGAGACTTTTTTATAGCTGCAGTGGTTAAATATACAGGCCTTTGTGTTTGCGCCAGTAAAGAACATTCTTTGCTATGAAACAAAACTCTTATTTTTGGAAAGTGTCAACGTGGTGTTTAAAATTGCTTAAGCAAGATGATTACATAGGTCTTGACAAGGATTCTTCGAAACAGGGCTAGCGAATAGTTATTGAACTTCTGAAGTCAGAATAAGTTAGTGAATGTGAAATTTATCGTCACACAAAGGATGCGTATAGGCTAGAGTTTCTGTCACAGGGTACATCAGATGTTTTAGGGAATTTCATAAAGGATGTGTGGGCGCGGATTATGTCGAGCACACTTAGTAATCACCAGGGAATATATATTTGTTGTGGACAATATTTAATGGAGTGCTTCCGCTGGCAGGCCCCCAACCATCCCGCATACCTTTCCTATAGCTCCGACCTGTTGTCTTTTGACTACTACATCATGGGTCCACTGAAAGAAACCTATGGAAGGCCGCCGATTCCCTAACGAGGCAGAGATTCCGGACACCGTTCAAAGCTAGGTTCGCATTCCACCACGGACTATCTACTCTCAGGGTATTCAAAATATTATAAACGAGCTTGAACCGAGATGGCTTCTAAGTGTAGCGGATACGTAGCTCATATCTGTACATCAAAGGTAAACCATCAAAAGTGAATTTTCCAATTTTTCAGGCGAGCTTTGTGATGGTTTACCTCTCATCAGGACTTATATATGCGATAGTTTATAAGTCTATATTTCATCCATCATCTTGTTTTGCATATAGAACACTTTCCTCAAAGAAGCTCCATCCAAAAGGAGTCACTTACAATAAAAATATCGAAAATGATGAAAATTTCCTTATGAGGGTTTACCTCCAACGTACAGACATATTACTGTCAGTTCCTGTACGTTCAAATTTTCCAACCAATAAACTATTACAGAATAGAACCTAAATTTCATTTGGGCCACCGATATATATATATATATATATTGACATAATTGCAATCATAGCTCTGTAAACAGCAACGGAGTAAATATAAGCTGTCTAAACTTCAGGACTGAAAAATACACATAATGGTAGTATTCGAATATTTGATTGCAAAATGTTTAACTATTAGTTTAGAATATATAATGTGATTAGTTATTTGAATGGGTCACAATTTTCTTTTTTTTCCAAATTATACCTGATTTTATATACATCTTGTACTGATTGAAAAAGAAAACTAAATGGACATTATCCTCTATCCGAGAGAAAGCTATTCTGCAAAAATCTGATTTCAATTACGAATACAAAGTGTGTAAAGTATATACAATGACAGAATTCTTGCATTCTAGAATATTGTTGGGTTATATCTTTCTCAGCAGATCATTACGAGAGGGGTTTTCTACTGTTTATTGATTAAGATTTGTATCTTGCAAGTATATACGTACAAATATGCATTTACTACGGTATCATTTAGTAATTGAAACGTCATATCCTATAACTGATAGTCACTCTGTTTGGTTATCGGAGGCTTAATTTAATTTCAATAACTAGGGGAATATAGAATTATAAAAAAAACCTAAAAAAATTTAATGCACAGGTTATATAAAAAAAGTTGTCTTTCAGAATTAAAAGAAAAGATCAGTTACCATAAATCTGTATTAAACCTTACTGACGTTTTAAACTATTTATCATTCTAATACACTTTTAAAATCAGTTTTTGTTTTGCCGCAAATATATTTTCCGTATCACTTGTATTTGTAATCTAACCAGTACTTAAGTACATACATATTTAAACTTAACGGAAAAGTACAATTGGCATGATTCAAGGGTCAACTGCATAAGATATAAATTTAATCCTACACTACTTTACTAGTACTTAGCCGAAGGTTGGAAATTTAAATCCCATAAAAGAGTACTTTAATGTTATGAAAAGTAAAAGTTTGTGATATATATATATATATATATATATATATATATATATATATATATATATATATATATATATATATATATATATATATATATTTATATATTATGCATATGCCATACATTAATATTATTTTTGAGGGAAATAATTTACTGTGGGGAGTCAATTAGTTTCCCAGAGGTTTAATATTTGAATTATAAAACTTTTATACACTTTGTTTATTCCGCTATATTGCTGCGATTTACATTTTATTAAATAAATAATCCATAACTTAAAAACTACTGAACCAATCCCACAAATAACCACGATATTACAATTAATAGTTACAATAAACTAATCTTTGTTGATTTTCCAACCATGCAGTCATAATTATCATTGTTATGAGAATCATAAATGAGCATAGTTGGAGAAATTATAATTTATTAAAACGTTATTAGCAAATGATTTCTTGCGTTTCATTTCTCGCTTCACGTAGTTAACACAAACTAATACGTGGTGAATCGACGAAGTGACGACGAACCTATAACGACATAATTACAACCATAATTAAGCCCTGTAAACAACAATGGAGTAAACGTAAGCTGCCTAAACTGTAGGTCGGGAAAATGAATATATTTGAAGGATTTGAATATTGAATTTTAAAATGTTTAAGTGATAATTTAGAATAGATAATGTGAATAGTTATCTGGTTAGCCAATGTATATAGTTATTTCTTCTGCCATATATATATATATATATATATATATATATATATATATAAACTCGTGTCCATAAATTAAGAATAATTCAGAATCACACGGAAATCGAACTCTAAAGTAGAATTATCACACACATCTTCAAAAATATTATGCAAATTACAGGAAGCCACCAGATGACGCCGATAGTACGTCACAATGACGAGAGTGTAAGAGAGGGGTATATAAGGAATGGTGGCAAAGAAATAAAATTGTTCACAAGCGCTCTGTAAGCTGCTCAGTGCCCTAACCAAATAGTTATGGCACAGAGGACACATGTGGATGATTTTTACCATGTTTTTATTAACTTGCTTTCTTGTTCGTGTGTTTGTTTGCGTGTGTGTTTGTCCTGTACAAATCTTGCAATCGATTTTTAACTAACTTCCCGACAATCTAGACATTTAAATCTTTTAAAATAGCTCAGAACACGATGACAATGCATTTCTTAAATACTTTTAGCCATCTTTAAGCAGAATTATATTAATTTTCAGTTATTTTCAGTCAATTTTGTTTTGTACACTGGTGCAGCCATATATTGTCCGGAATGGGTATGAAAATTTAAATGCAAGTTATCTTCCAATTAACTTCATTTTCTTTCAAGTTGATGGGATAATTCATCAAAAAAAATTTTTAAAGTATTTATTAATACATAGAATTGTCAAGTTTATATGATTCAACAGAAAATTTAAAAACATGGTATATAAAAAATTATCTTTATCTTGAAATTTTTATGTGGTAGAATTATCGGCCGCTTGGAATATGGGCGTACTCAAATGGAAGTATCCGAGAAACTTGGAATCCGAGAAACTTGGACCCAAAGTGTCATCTCTAGGCTTTGATAAAGATTCTAAGATGATGGAAATGTCAGTAGCCGTTAGAGTACAGGTCGCCCCCGAGTTACAACGCCAAATGAAGACCGGGATTTGGTAGTAACTGCCAAAAGAAGCAGATGGAGTACAGCATCCGTCCTGTCTCGTCAGATATCTGCAGCCACGGGTACCACTGTTTCAAGGCAAATTGTGTACAGTCGTTTGAGAAATATTGGTCTGTATGCTCGTAGGCCTGTGAAATATGTTTCGCTCACGACAACTCACTGTCGGCAGCGATTAGCCTGGAGTAGAGAACATGCAATTTGGACATCGTCACAGTGGGCTTCTGTGATGTTTTCCGACGAGTCCAGGTTTAGCTCGGAGCCTGATTCACGTCGGTCTTTCATATTGATAACGTCAGGTACCCGTTACCACCAAGATAACATCATTCAACGACACCGTTACGGTAGTGCAGGATTGCTCGTTTGGGGTAGAATTATACTGGGCTTCAGAACAGATTTGCATGTACAAATCGGAACCATGAACGGCCACATTTATTGATACATCATTCTGGAACAACATGTACGTTTGTTTAGGGGTGCCATGGGCGCACAATTTGTGTTTATGGATGACAAAGCCCGTCCTCACCGAGCAAACATCATAAACGAATGCCTTCCATCTGAGGGTATCACCCGTATGGAATGGCCAGCATTCTCACCTGAATCCGATAGAACATGTGTGGGACATACGTGTACGACGAGCTGCAGCCCATCAATCACCTCCTACATGTGCACCGGAACTTGGGACAGCATTGTTTGCTGAGTGGAGTAATCTTCCCCAAGATCAGCTCGATAATTTGATACTCAGCATGCGTAGGAGATGTACAGACTGTATTTCATCGCATGGGAGACATACAATGTATTAACCATCATACCAACCATGTAATATTAAGTCTTTGTTAAGGAGATATTTTTTACAATTGCTCAAGGGAGCAAAAATCATAGTTTTTATGACTGGTATCATACATACACCATCTTTTTTGTTCTTTATCTTTTGTTTTATAAATGGGCTTTATGAATAAGTCACGTTTGTTTTGGTTCTGAACCTTTATTTGCCGGCGCTGGCATTATCCTTAATTTATGGATATGAGTGTGTATATATATATATATATATATATATACTGATTGCAAAAGAATACTAAGCGAACTTCTTCCTATGACAGAGAGAAAACTTAGCAGTTCTACAACAAACGGATTTCTGTTACATAAACAAAATGTTTAATACATACAACGATACAATTCTAACATTCAGGATTGTTGTTGGGTTATATCTGTCCCACCAGATCTCTGCAGAGTGTGAGAATCCACTTTGTATTAATGAAGATTTCTTTCTTGCAAGTAGAGATTCAGAAATATGCATTTAATACTGTACTTTCTGAAGAAATGAAACGTCATGTTCTCGAACTTCACTCTGTTTTGTTATCCCTTATTTAGCTTATCTTGAATAAGGAAAGGAAAAATTTTAATTCATTTAAAAATAATTTAAAAAATTAATTATACAGGTATTCTTCGAATTACGACCGCTCGACTTACGACCGCTCGCACTTATGAGCAAAATTTTTAAAGTAAAAAAAAGAAAAAAATCCTCAAAAATATCCTCCAATGTACAGTACGTACCTATATGTATTGCATAATTAATAAAACACTTTATGCAATATTCTGCAATACTGAAAAAATTTATGACGCAATAATAAAAATGTTATGATGCAATAGTTTCAACATCCACACGATAAATCAAATAAACCTTCATTTGCTTCAGAAATGGATTCAGCTTTTCATTATATTAATAAAAGAGTAAAAAAATTATACTGGTGAAATAAATTAAGAGAATTTGCATATTTTATCGAATTTCATGAAAAGAACTGGACTGAATGTAAAACCACTGCTTCTAGACAAAAATGCAAATCTTGTACGTCATATACGTAATCGTACACGTGTGTGTATGCGGAGCCAGTAGAGAAACAGGCTTTATAAGCACGCGTAAATTAAGACGCATTTCGTTCCCTAGCACACCTCGGGGAATTTCATGGTGTTATTTTGCAGCAATCGGTTAATTTGAAATTGTAACAGTAAAAATGAGTAACCACCAACGTTTAGATGACGGAATGAGGTGGCGAATTGTGGGGAGGCTAGAAGCAGACCAATCCCAAGTCCAAATTTGTAGAGAGTTTAATTTAACACCCAGCGTCGTGTGTAAATTATAGAAACAGTTCCAGGATACTTGATCCATCGAGAGAAATCCTGGGCTAGGTCGTCCAAGAGTCACGACGGCCAGAGAAGATCGCCATTTGTCGATTATAGCGAGACGTAACAGGAGATCTACAGCTTCTCAGCTCTCTCGTGACTTGTATACAGCCACAGGAACCCGTGTATCAAGGATGACTGTTTCCAAAAGACTTCATGAGAGAGGGTTGTTTGCAAGACCTGCTGTTTGCGTCCCGCTCACTTGTACGAACAGGGGAATCTGTTTATAATGGTGCAGATAGCATAGAGATTGGACTATGGATCAATGGGCGACCGTTCTCTTCACTAATGAGTCCCGGTTCAGCCTAAACACCGATTCTCGCCGTACGTTCATATGGAGAAAACCAGAAACCCGCTATCTACCCTCCAATGTCCGCGAAATCGACCAATATGGCGGAGGAAGTTTATTGGTCTGGGCAGGCATCATGTGGGATGGCCGCACACCTCTCCATGTCTTTGAAAGAGGCACTGTGAGTGGTGTGAGGTATAGGGATGGAGTCTTGGAGCTCTATGTTCCTTCTTTTCAGGGGTACAGTTGGTCCTGAGTTCATTTTAATGGACGATAACCCGAGGCCACATAGAGCTCTTCTGGTCGACGAATTTCTAGAGAGTGAGGATATTCGCCGGATGGATTAGCCAGCCAGATTTCCAGACCTTAACCCTATAGAGCTCCTCTTGCAGATATACAGGTCTCGCAGCGTGATTTCGTTCTTGAAATAAGGCATTTTATCATTTCCGGTGGCAATTGGTCCCACTCGTTCAGCAACGATGTTTTTATTCCCTGGATGTTTATAGGAGAGGGGTTGCTAGTTACAATTGCCCTCCCCAGAGCGTCCCAGACATGCTCTATAGGGTTAAGGTATGGAGATCTGGCTGCCCAATCTATCCGGCGAATATACTCACTCTCTAGAAATTTGTCGACCAGAAGAGCTCTATGTGTCCTCGCGTCATCGTCCATTAAAATGAACTCGGGGCCAACTGCACCCCTGCAAAGGCTAACATAGGGCTCCAAGACGTCATCCTTATACCTCACACCAGTCACAATGCCTCTTTCAAAGACATGGAGAGGTGAGCGGCGATCCAACATGATGCCTGCCCAGACCATTAAACCTCCTCCGTTATAATGGTCGATTTCACAGACATTGGAAGGTAGGTAGCGGGTCCCTGGTTCTCTCCATATGAACGTACGGTGAGAATCGGTGTTTAGGCTGAACCGGGTCTCATCAGTGAAGAGAACGGTCGCCCATTGATCCATACTCCAATCTCTATGCTCTCTGCACCATTATAAAAGGATTCCCCTGTTCGTACAAGTGAGCGGGACGCAAACAGTAGGTCTTCTTGCAAACAACCCTCTCTCATGAAGTCTTTTGGAAACAGTCACTCTTGATACACGTGTTCCTGTGGCTGTATACAAGTCACGAGAGAGCCCTGCTATGATGAGCGAAATTGCACGGGACCTGCGTAATTCAGGAGATTTCGTCTTGTCCTAGGATTCTGACCTATCGACTGCAGTCTTGTTAGGTAAGCTCAGCCTTTCTCGAGTTGGTCCAACCCTAGAGGTCACGGTCCTCATCATTGGGGTTGTGCCCTTTGGCGAATACGGGACACAGCGGCTCCCGAAGGTTCCGCAGGGAGGGTTGCACAGCAACGATGAGGTTTAACCATGTTGCTGGTTCTGCGCCCAGGGTTGCGACTGTTCCCTCTAAAAATTGACCATACCCAATTTAGGCCAAGTCGTCTTCTATCTGGGATTTGTAACAATGCCGTCTTCTTTCTCTAATTTATTTGAGTTAATGCCAGTAATTTTGACTCTTACTTAATTGGTTACTTAAAATTTTTGCATTCCCGCTCGCAGCCAATAATTATGTGCAGTCGTTTCGTTTGGGTATTCTCTTTGCCTCCTTCTTTTTCTAGATTTTGGAAGTCACAAGACAGCTGAGAAGCTGTAGCACTCCTGTTACACCTCGCTATAATCGACAAATGGCGATCTTCTCTGGCCGTCGTGGCTCTTGGACGACCTTGCCCAGGCTTTCTCTCGATGGATCCGGTATCCTGGAACTGTTTCCATAAGTTACACACGACGCTGGGCGTTAAATTGAAGTCTCTACAAATTTGGACTTGAGATTGGCCTGCTTCTAGCCTCCCCACAATTCGCCACCTCATTCCATCATCTAAACGCTGGTGGTTACTCATTTTTACTGTTACAATTTGAAATTAACCGATTGATGCAAAATAACACCATCTATTAACCCCTTTTTTGTTTATTCTGCAACCGCTGTTTCATACCTTCCGACTCCAACCAGTGTTACGCACGATCATTCGTGTGTATTACAATTATTGAATGATTATTTGTTTTGTATTGTATCAATGTATGTACATATCAAATTTCATTAAAATCGGTACAGTAGTTCTAGAGATAATTGACCTAGTCTGCAAATTCTCTTAATTTCTTACACCAGTATAGAAGCAATGGATCCAAATGAAGAAAGATTCACAAGTGTAAATCGTCGTATTCAGAAAAATCTGACTTTCTATCAGACAATATACAAGGAAAAGAAGTCGCAAACTGTTCAAACTACCTTGGATAACTTTGTTAAAAAAAACTTACAACGTATCTTCTGTCGAAAATTCTGAACCAATGGATTGTACAAACAAACTGAGTAGTGATGACGAAGAATAATTTATGGCTTCTAAATACAATGTAATTTAACTTACGTATGCATGTATGAAAGTAATATATATATATGTATATACATATATACAAAAAAAAGTTGTTTGAAACTCGACTTACGACCAACTCAACTTACGGCCAATGTCTCGGTCCCTATCGCAGTCGTAAGTCGAAAAATATCTGTGCAGTTCATCAATAACTTTTACTGAGTTTAAAAAGGCATTGTAGAATTTTTTTTAATAATCGGTATATATCTGTATTACATAGTCCATATCTGGTTGCCTCTAACTGTATTAAAACTTAAAATTATTCTTCGAGTTATTTAAGACTTTGGAATACTATTTTTGCTTGAAAACACTTTTAAAATCAACCTTGTTTTACTGCGAATTATAAGTATTTGACATCTAATAAGTACTTACGGAGATATATATTTAAACTTAACGGTAAAGGAAAATTGCATGTTTTATCTAATTGATACCTGTCAAATTATGTTTTATTTCCATCGTGTTGGTTATTCTAGAACAGAAAGTGTTCTTTTATTATGATATTTTCCAACTCACTAAAGCTACAAATTGCTAGTTTCAGGGATGCCTGTTTAAAAAATATTCATCACCATTGATGGGAGAATTGTTTCTAATGAGCGTGTTATTTTGCTTAGATTTAATGCAGATGATATAATACAGTGTTTACCACCAAGTTTTAAGTTTTATTTTTAAATTATACCTATAATATAAGCTTGTAAGCTGTTAATGTATAATTTTCCAAAACCAACTTTAGCCTTCAATTGATTTAATATCTGTGGTTTTGCCGGTCCTATATATTTTGGATTATTTTAAATGAAAATGTAAAAAATTTATTCAGTTTTGATTAATAATAAAAATACTAAGAACAATTATACAGTTTGTATGAAACTTGTCATTTTTTTAAAATTGAAACAAAAAAATTTCACTGGCATTTTTTTCAGATAGCGAAGTTGGTATTGTTTTGCGATTAACATGCGAAACGTACAGCGTAATTAATGCAAGTAAGCCCACAGTTAATTAGTTATTGCCCTTTATATTATATAAACCCAAATAATGCTGCAATCAATATATATATATATACAGGGTGATTTTTATTAAATTAACACTACTCAGAACCCTCTGTAGAGCGATCTATCAGCCGAAATTCCACCAAAATTGATAGAGGAACTAAGAACAACATGGGAAAGAGTTTCCGTGAAAAGAAAAAAGAAAAAAGTTCCAATGGTGATAAATTTGAAAGACTGGTAAGCTGGTACTAAAAGACTGTTATGTTGATGGAAATGGTAGAAAGCTGAGTACTTAATTCAGAACTGTACGGGTGAAGGAAAGGTGGTAGTGGTTATAAGTCTCTAACGTCGACGAAAGATGGTGGCACTAACAGTCTATATTGAAGAATGTTGAGAGGTTAGGAATTGAAGTTCACTGCCGGAATTTCTGTAACATCTGTACTAACGGCAAAGTTGTTGTTGGTGACTAAAACGTTTATATAGGATACTTTGTAGAACACGGGAGAGTTACTTATTATACTCAACGAAGATAGTCAGTTGATAAGAATGGAAGAGAAATGTTCTACACTGAGATGTGGCCATAACGTGGAAGTACTCAGTTGTAACGAACATATAGTTCTTGGCTATACTCTCTGATGAATATAAAATAAATAGCGTTGTGCAATTCATTGCCAAAGGTAGAAGTCCATTGTCATCATCACTGCTGGGTAACGAAAAAGAGTCTTGAGGCAATAAAAAAAATAAAAAAAAAACGAGGTAGGTAAAAAAATATGCCAAGATATACTAACATTAAATTTTATTTCGAGAAGAAAAAGATGGCTACTTTGAGCTCAGTTACATAAAAAAAAATTCTGGATTAATAGAAAACTATATGTACAGTTATTAGAGCAGTCGTCTATACAACCATTAGGGTATGCAGCAGGTCCCAAAAAAATAACGAATTCAGTTCGTTAGAGTTCAACAGATCAGTATAAGCGATAAAAATGAGCTCCCCCACAGAATCAGGCATGGTCTTTATCTGGGCGGGCTTGCAACAAAAAAGTGAAGTTGCAGCTCTAACAAACGATGCTCGAATGTCTGATATAATTTTTTTTTCATGTCCAGCCAGAATTAGGAGAAAGCGAGGGTTGTAATACTTAAATAAATGCCAAGGCGCGGTAAATGAGCGAGCATACGCTTTTTTCGTCCTGCGAAGCCGGGGAACCTTTGCCCATAATACGGTGAGTTTACAACCGTGCATTAAGAGAACTAACGATTTCTCGCCAAAAAAACACCCCTTACGTACGTTCGCCAAGGAGAGGAGCGGGAAATTTTCAATAATATGATTGGTACATAGGCATACTGACGTCACTAACTATGATTGGCCACATTCCTCTACGCGAAGAGGAGAGCTGAAGGAAAACAATTTTCCCACGAAATTCGAACTTAGGCACAAAAAGGCAATTAAAAAGAGGGAAGCTTTTAAAAACAAAACGCCTGACGGAAGAAGGTATTGTTGAATAAATTGGGCTAAGTCCTCCCCGAACAATAAATGGGAACCATAATGGCACGTTCCTTGTTATACGTATAAAAGACTTTCTAGATAATCGGAGCGAGGCGAATTTTTAAGAGATTTCCTTGAAAGCGTATAATTGTTAAAAGATTTACAGATGTCGCCAGAAACGAAAATGGCAGAGCATCCTGTAGACCACTCACACATATCAGGGCACATGTAAAAATTAAAACAGTATAGCTAAGATACCAAATCATTAACAATGAGGACAGAAATTATGACGAGAATTGTAAGAATTATTGAAGTTTAGACTATATTTTAGAATTAATTTTAATTTAGAGTGGTCAGTATTAAAAATAAAATCTGTAACGAAAATTCATCGTTATATCGCCGATAGGAAAAGATATGGCGCTGTTGTTGTCAGTGAACCCAAGAATTTGCACAAAAAGCAAGTAAAACATCAAAATTCAAATTCACGACTACGTAGTCTTTAACAGCGCCAGTATTTCGGGCTATAAAGGTAAGGGGTGAATACGGAAAAAGTTGCAATAAGCAGACAAATTCATAACAATAAAATTTCAGGTCAACACTGCTTTATGCAGAAAATTCACTTCTCCCTCCTTCAATGTGACCACCACGCTGTTGGACTACACATTGCATACTGACCACTACGTTCTCAACGGCCGACCGTAACTTGTCACCAGGAATGATCATCACAGTCTGGGATATGTTGTTATTTAGGTCCTCCAAGTTAGAGACTCCACCAAGACAAACCTTAGACTTTAAATAACCCCACAGAAAGAAGTCACATGGGTTAGGTGCGGAGAGCGAGGTGGTCATGCAAGTGGAAGAAAGCGATTGATGATCCTTTCTTCTGTAAAGCGATGGCGCACAGATTCCGCACCGATCTTCATAGCCCAAAATACTGGAGCTGCTACCGACTACGAAGTCATGAATTCATATTTTGATGTTTTACTTATATTTTATGCAAATTCTCGGGATCGCGACAAATAACAGCGACATATCTTCCCCTATCGATGACTTTTGGAATTTTCTTTCACGGTAACTCTTTTCCATGTCGTCTTTAATCCCTCTATCAATTTTGGTGGAATTTCGGCTGATAGATCGCGGTACAGATGGTTCTGAGTAGTGTCAGTTTAATAAAAATCACTCTGTATATAAGGTGATACGAAGGACGGCGGGCTAGAAGGAGGGCAGTTGGAAATCATAGTACCTAAAATATATATCGACGACATTTAAATTGAAATACATATATATACTAAAGCCAGAATCAAAGTACTTTGAAATGAGTCGGTTTTTCTTTGATTCATTTAAGTAATCACAGGAGAATAAAGTTTGAAGATTTATGCAAATATATGTTAAAGGGCTTCAAAATGGCATGGAAACAAATCGATGTTTTATAATGAAAATATTACAAATGTTGACGTTATTTCAAAGTACAATAAAAGTTATTTGTTCTCCTATTAAACAGTTCATGTGAAGTTATTGAATTAACGTTTGAGGAAAATCGTAGAATGGAAAAATTTTCTAATTTAATTATTTACTGCCTCTGAATCCCCCTGCAAATCCCGTATTGTTATAACTATATACGTTTCTTTTTAAATTCCTCCTTAGCAATACCATTAAAGTCTTTTGCAGTTCAAATTTCTCAGATTCAATTAAATTTTTCAATAATTCATTTTAATGTCATTTGATGAAACTGGAGGCAAATAGGTTCCAATTTTTTAGTTCCAAATGCAACTGAATTGGTATTAAAATTTTTCCGTTCGAAAGTACTTAATAGGTTTGTTTTTTAAAAAACTCCATCTTCTAGCGTTTAAATCTACGCCTTAGTTGGAAAGAAATGAGAATTAGAAATTTTCGATAAAAGCAATTTTGGATAGTTTCATCTTAGAATACTTATCTTAATGCGAATATTTTTAATAATAAAAAACGGATTTAAGACTTGAAAATTGATAAGTAATGCACGATGTAACATTCTAAAAATTAATATGAAAGGAAATCGATTTAATTTCACTAGTTTAAATCGATTTTTCAGGTAACCATTGTAGAAACTCTGCAAAAATCAAAGCAGTACCAAACAATTAAATTTCTGCCTTAGATTGTGTAAATCTTAATTTCAGATGAGCTAAAACTCTTCATGCTACATAACGAGGGGATTACGGAAATTTTGCCTGATATACTAGAGAAAAATTTCTTTTATGAGTATTTATAAAACAAAATAGAATTTTTATTTCCTTCAAATTTACAAATCTGAATTCCTCACTTTATACTATCTTTTACATTTGAAAATTTTATACAACTTATTAATGGAACATTTATTACTATGGTTTGGTTTGGATCACTACGATCAATTTTTTGCTGGAAAAGGGCTGAATTAGACCGGGGATTACTGCTTAAAGCCGATTCCGAATAGCTACAAACGTCCATCCCAAGAGTAGGTTTCAAACCCACAGACTTTGGTACCGAATGCCAGCACCCTACACTTTCGCCCATCATCCGACATATATATATTACTATCATTTACATTTTATTTTATATATGTAAATATATAAATATATATATATATATATATATATATATATATATATATATATATATATATATATATATATATATATATACTCTGTCACAAAAAAAAATATATGCAACCAGAAGAAATCGAGCTACTATCACGAAACTTGGCAGGAATGTAGTTTGGTAGGATATAAGCAAATGATTAAAATTCCGACGCCAATGAGACAAGGGTAAGTGTGCTATGCTCATATGAGATGCGAAGCTGGAAGAGTTTAAAAGCATGATTGCTAATGCCATAGGGTTATTCAAACAAATCTGTCGACTTAGATGGACGGTATTGTGAATAGAGATACCTCTGAGGCGTAACTGGCGACAGTACGAACAATTGTCGGACTTTGAGAGGGGGCGTATAGTAGGCCTCAGAAAAGCAGGTTGGTCTAACAGACGTATCGGCCACCACCTCGGTCGGAGCGATATGGTAGTTGCTCGGTGTTGGCAAGAATGGATCACGGAAGGGATAGTCTATCGTCGATCGGGGTCAGAGCGTCCCAGGTGCACAAATGCGCGCGAGTATCGCGCAATCATAAGAGCGGCCACGTTCGCTCCAACAACGTCGCTAAAATCGGTTGGACGCCGTTTACCACCTAACAGACATCCGGTGGTATCAAGGGAAACCATTCGAAGACGACTGACCGATGCAGGTATAAGGAGCTGATGTCCATTAAGACGCATACCACTGACCTCACATCATAGGCAGTGTCGATTGGATTTTTGCCGACCTCGGACAAGCAGGAGTGTGACGGACTTGAGGCGTGTAATCTTCAGCGAGGAATCCCGATTCAGTCTCAATACTGATGACCAGCGCATACGCGTGTGGAAGCGGCTAGGCCACCCGCCCAATCCATCATTTGTTGTCGAGAGGCATACGGCAATTTCAGAAGGTGTAACAGTGTGGGGAGCGATTTGCTGGGAATCACGATCATATCTAGTCGTCCTTCAACGCACTTTGACGGCCTTTAGTTACGTGGACAATATTTTAAGGCCAGTTGTAATCGCCACTCGATATTTTAACTGCCTATGTTATCAAGTCGCCCAGGTGGCATTTATCAGCAAGACAACGCTCGTCCACATACTTCATGACTCTCCCAACAATGTCTTCTAGGATATGACGTACTCCCATGGTCTGTCAGGTCACCAGACCTCTCGCTAATAGAGCACGTCTGGAACGTACTTGGAAGGCAACTGCAGTCGTCCCGGAATACTGGTGAATTGACTGCCCAGTTTAAAAGATTTTGGCATTATCTTCCTCAGGGGGTCATGGGTGACATATTTGATTCGATGCCACGCCGTGTTTCGGCTTGTATTGCCGCCAGAGATGAATTTAATACTTACTGATTTGTAACCTTTTTCATGCCATATATTCATAATAAAACGTTGTGTTCTTCTGAATTTGTAACCATTTGTCTCTCTCCTCATGCACTACATACATGTTAATTTTCGTAATGGTAGATCGTTTCCTTGTGGGTGCATAGATTTTTTTTTGTGACAGATTGTATATATATATATATATCTAATATATACGTATATATATATATATATATATATATATATATATATATACGTAATGACTACTTTGACACCCTTGCCGTATGAGGCCGAGCATTGTCTTGTTGAAAAATGGCTCCTGGGAGCCGTTGCAAGAGTAGCAACACATGTGGTTGCAGGATTTCATGAACATACCGCTGGGCTGTCATGGTGCCACGGAACAATACTAGGGGTGACCGTGTATTGTAGGCAATGGCACCCCATACCATCACACCAGCTGTGGGAGCGATGTGTCGCTGTACAGCAAAGGCAGGATTGAAGCGTACACCACGGGCTCTCCACACGCGAACATGATTGTTATCACTGTCGAGATTGAATCTGGTTCCATTCCGCTGCAGACCTGGTTCCATTCCGCTGCAGTCCAGTTTCCTAGTGCGCGGCAAAACTCCAAACGGAGGCGTCGATGGGTGGGCGTCAAGGGCAGCACACGTAATGGGCGCCGCGATACCAACTGTCCTTCAGACTGGCGCCTTCGTATGGTTCGAGAAGACACAGAGGCCCCTAGTGAAGGTGCTACCTGTACCTGGATGGCGGCCGATGAAACAGTTGGCTGTACGCGTACATTTCTTACGATGTGGCGGTCTTCTCGACGACTGGTCTGTCGAGGGCGTCCTGAGCGTGGTCTTCGTGTACATGACATCTCTCGGGTCCACTGGTCCCAACACCTCCTCACAACACAATCAGAGCGGCCTAATTGACGAGCTACTCGCCTAGCTGAACACCCAGCTTCCATCATCCCGGCGATTCTCCCCCTCTCAAACTGCGACAACTGCTTATATTGTCTTTTGAACACGGCGTAATGGCATGTCTATCTCAGCTCTTCCTTTGTAAATGATTCAGCACACTCGAACAAGCTTTGGTTACCTGTTTTATACTCCACAAGTACGATGTTCAACGCCCTCTACCGGCTATACGGAATGCGCAATCAAGCTGAATTTCTAATCATTTGCATATCTCCCCGACATGTACCTTTATTGCAAGTTTCGTTACGATCCTGCAATTATTTGTTGGTGCGCTAGTTTTTTTGTCTATGTGTATATATATATATATATATATATATATATATATATATATATATATATATATATATATATATATATTTATATATATATACAGTACAAATCGTTTATAAGAACGTCCAGGGGACTTTAAAAACTGGTTATAATAATCGATAGTTTTTATATCCGATAGATAACTTAAAACTGCTGGAAATACCAAATTCATTGTCACAAAATTTCTATTTACACCTGAAACATGACGTTCAAAAAATGGTTAATAGGTTCGTGTTTGAAACACAATGTCCTATCCGGGGGCATCCTATAAAACAGGCCAGTTTCATCAGTGTTGAAGATTTCATGGTCTTCATAGCCTTCTCTTAACGTGGTCCAAACGGTTTTAAGCCTGTTAAAAGAAATTCCTGGTGTCACGGCCTTCAATTCTCCACTGATTCTCCCGAACACAATGGAATGCCTCTCAAGAAATCTGTGGATCCACGAAGTTGAACAAACAAAATTATATTTTTTAAAGAGCTTCGGAAATTCATTTGCTTTCGCTTGCAAAATCAGTCCACTTAGGGGAAAGTTGGCACTCCTTTGAATCTTAAACCATTGCAAAAGGGCTTCTTCTATGTCAGCATGTGGACTTTTTCGAAGTTTCTTAATATTAGTCCGATCTTTTTCAAATTCGTCTTTTAATTTTTCTCTATTCTAAAATATATTTGAAATCGTGGCATGACTAACCATTAATTCGTTGGCTAATGCTCCATTTTTTTTCACCGTTTTTTAAACTGGAAATTCCGTTCACAAATAACCTGTTCTTATAAGCGATATATTTTCGCAGAAACCAATTAATTTTAAGTCACTAAAAGTGGTATGTTCTTATTAACGATGTTATTATAACCGGATTTTGTATCCATCATTACACATGAGAATTGGCCGGGAACTAATAATTCCGTTCTTTTAAGCGATATGTTTTTATAACCGGTGCTCTTATAAGCAATTTTTACTGTGTATATATATATATATATATATATATATATATATATATATATATATATATATATATATATATATATATATATATATAAATATTTTTTGCAATGGTAAGGCAAAATAGATTACAAAGGAACGATGAAATAAAAATAGAAGACCAAAGTCACCGCCCTAGGAACGTACTTGCTGTCCAATATCTCCACACCGCTGTAGATCCGCAATGAGTCCCAGATCGGAGCAGGTGGTCCCTTTCCATTACTTCTCCAGAATCGCATAGTGGGCAAAAAGGATAGGTTGAGATACCTTTGCGGTGCAGATGGACGGCGAGGCAATCGTGTCCCGTAGACAGACGGAAGGCAGCAACTGCATCACATTTTGTTATATCAGGTATAAAAGAAGGGCTTACCCTCCTCCAACTTTTTAAAGCTGTAAGAGTCTGAAGATCCCACAAGAAATGCGATGCAAATAAATTTTTCAGAAACAGTTTAATCTTCTAATAGGAAGTAGTTGTATTTGGATGTTGTTGTAAGTTGGCACCTCTTTTTGCAAGGAAGCCCACTTGTTCATTACCCCAAAGACCACAATGGCCAGGCACCTATTGAAGAACGATTCGTTTTTTCCTTTAGGTTTAGAGTTCTGAACCCGCATTTACACTGCCGAACGCGCAGGGGGAAGAGAGAAAGATGGGTGTGTAAACGGATCCCTTGCCGATAACCCCACTATTTTCCTCCTCAATCGTGGTGCTCGCTTCGGGAGCGGTTTTTCTAGCTTTCCGAGTCAAAGGAACGATTACCCGTCTCCCCCATGTTGGGGGTTTCAAAGAGGGAATGGTGACCGGATCGCGCTTTTCGGAAAGGGATGAATGGCGACGGGGAAGGGATCAAAGGTCAAAAGTCTGAATGACGTTGGGAAGATGTGAGATGCGGGAATGTGACAACCGTCATTCGGGTCGATTAGCCACGCTCTTGGAGAGTGACTAATGTCTCGCGAATGGACGAGGGGTGGCTGATTCCCGGCCGTGTACATGCGGAATGAGAAGTTCTTGGCAGTGAAAAATCTCAGGTGACAATGGGAGTTCAGCCGAGCTAATTGATTGGATGGCTGCTTGAGAGTCTGAGAGAAAGACTGCATTTTCAAATTTGTGATGGAAAGCTAGTGTATGGTTTAAGGCTATACGCATGGCCGCTACATCACCATCAAACGCGGTACCGATATAGCCCGCAGGGTCATGAAAAGGAAATAGTTCCGAAAAGACACCAGCTCCAACACTAAAGCGGCAGTCGAACTGGGAACCATCAGTAAAAAAAAATATATATATATATATATATATATATATATATATATATATATATATATATATATATATATATATATATATATATATATTAATAAAAGCAAGTGTCCGTGTGTGTGTTTATATGTGTGGGGCCTAGAGACGAATCTATAAAACTTACAACTGTGAAATTTGGCACACGGGTAGTGAAGAGACTGAACATGTCAACCTCGAAGTCCGAATTTTAAATTTTATTACCGTTAATTTTTAATTAATAAAAAAACCAACAATTTTTGAAGAGTGAGTCCAAAAAATAGAACAGCTTCCCAGACGCCATATTTGAGATGTCAAAATCGATGCATGTTTTTTCATGAAAGCACATAAATATTACATATTTGGAAAGAGCTTTGAAAACTGATAATTTTTTCAGCATACAGTTATTCTGTTGCTTAAAAAGTTTAACAGATATATTAATTCTAAAACTCCACCGCCGAAACGAAACAATCAAATTGCCCTGTATGGTGCAGCCATCTGTCGGCAGCGACGGAAATGAACTTCAAATTAATGTTTCTAATCAGTAAAATTTCAATTGTATATGATTTCAACTTTCACCAATTATATTAACGAAGTAAAAATTATTTCCATTCATGAAACATACTATTTAATAAGAAATATAAAATAATAATATTAAGATGGTTTTTTGAAATTTTTGGTTTAAATGTATTACATATGCATTATTTTGTATACAAATTTGTGCGTGGCATTTGCTGAAAGCTCAAATTAATATTGAATTCATTGTTGAATAAGATTTTAATAAAATCTATTTTTTTATAGTAGAAATGTTTTTTTCGGTGTTTTTTTATTGCATAAAATACTATTTTACATTTCTTATTAAATAGTATGTTTCATGAATGAAAATTACAACTTGATTTTTCTTATTTGATTTTTTTAATTTTCATGCTTTTACAACCTTACAGAAATGTTTTGATGTTAAAACATGGTTTAAATGTACTGCATATGACGATAATGCAGAATTTTATTTATTTATTTTTTTTTGTTGTTGCTCATTCATCTTATCTGATCAAATGCATTTGGTACAGCTTCTTGAGATCCCCCCCCCCCTGCAAAGTTTGGCGATTTTGTGTGTGGCGAGGTAACCATGCGATTTTGGCGAGATTTTGTTTTAATGTGTTGATTTTGTAAATAATTTTTTGTATTGGTAACTCAATTCTTTTTTCTTTGCAGATTCAACTACCGTTGATTGCTATTTGCAAGCAACGGTATGTGTGTTGCGTGTGAGTGGAACACTGGTGTGTGGTTTTCAAATGATTTTAGGTTTTACTGGAAATTAGCAGAACATTACCTTCCAAAACAATAATCGTTTGGAAAGTTTGGGCGAGATTTTGGTTTAATGTGATGATTTTTTAAATAATTTTTTTGTATTGGTAACTCAATTCTTTTTTCTTTGTAGATTCAAATACCGTTGATTGCTATTTGCAAGCAACGGTATGTGTGTTGCGTGTGAGTGGAACACTGGTGTGTGGTTTTCAAATGATTTTAGGTTTTACTGGAAATTAGCAGAACATTACCTTCCAAAACAATAATCGTTTGAAAAGTTTGGGCGAGATTTTGGTTTAATGTGATGATTTTTTAAATAATTTTTTTGTATTGGTAACTCAATTCTTTTTTCTTTGTAGATTCAAATACCGTTGCTGGCTATTTCATTTGGTTCTATTTTTTATTTCATTTTCTGTAATTTTGCAGTTTTGAATTTAATCTCAGTTTTATTTCAGGGTCTTTCATTTTATTTGCTTTTATTTTGTGCCTATGTTTTATGTCCTTAGCATTTTTCTTTGAAGATGCCACAGTCTCCCGCAAACAGGACAAAACGGATATCCACTTTATCGACGATGCTCATTTAATGCGTGTTTTGAAAAGGGAAATATACAATGCTCTGTAAATGTCCCGAAAATATTTCTATACTGGAGATGTAGACAGATTAAAGAATTTAAGTAAATTTTGTGTAAATTATACATTTGTGTGTGTTTAAATATTTAAATTAATAGATTTATATTTTTTAAACGTTTTATTCTTGCATTCTTTTAAGGGTTTATAGTGTTGCGTGTGAGTGGAAAACTGGTGTGTGGTTTTCAAATGATTTTAGCTTTTACTGGAAATTAGCAGAACATTAGCTTCCAAAACAGTAATCGTTTGGAAAGTTTTGAATTTAATTTATTAAATGCTGATCACAAGATTTCTTTTTTTTTTGTGATACTTTAGATTAATTTTGCGTCACGTGCGTAACAACGAAATTAATTGACAAAGGAAATATTAAAATACAGTAAAAGATAAAATTTAACTACTAGACTAATTGAGATGTAAATTTTTAAAAATTTAGTTCAAATTTGTATGTTTTATGGATAGTAAATCAAATCTATATATAAAACTGTAATTTCCTCTCAAAATATGCTTCGCCATGACGATAAATGAGTCCCAAGGTCAAACTTTCAAATATGCTGGCGTAGATTTAAGAGAAAATTGTTTCTCCCATTGTCAGTTTTACGTAGCTTGCTGACGCTTACGTTCGCGGACGAGCCTAGTAGTATTAGTTCCGTCCAATGAAGAAACAAAAAATATTGTTCATAAGAATATCCTGTAAAAAGTAATTTCATTACTTTTTCGTTGTAATTATCCTAAAATGTACCCCGTAGCGAAGCACGGGTATTCAGCTAGTATATATATATATATATATATATATATATATATATATATATATATATATACAGTCAAACCTCGATATCTCGAACTTGAAGGGAAAGACAAAAAAATTCGAAATATCGAAAATTCGAATTATCGAAAATCACATGTTATCGATAGCAGAATAGAGAAAAAAACTTTTTTTACATACATTTTTAAAAAGTAATCTATTTTTTTTATTTTAATAAACACTATTTACAAAATTATTAGAAAAAAGATTCTATTGTTGTTTGCTTCAGAGTAGAGTATGAAATTTTATCTATTACACTTTCTAAGTGGACAATGGCTTGTGTCCTCTGACATATTTGGCTGACTTTCAACATATCTCCTCAAAGTGTCCACTGCAAATAGTGGTTCTTTGTTTGTCAAGTTTGGTGGCGAATTACGAATTTCTTTCTCATCCTCTTCTGATATACACAAGAAGCTTTCGTGTGACTGATGATGTCATTGTCCTCTCACTGACCATACACCATTACTGCATCATCTATGACGACAAAGTCATCGAATTCCATGTCATCTAGGTGCATGAGTCTCGTTAATCGGTTCCAATCATTTTCGGCGCAGTTTTCAGCAGGGTGGGCGATGTTTATTATCTGAGTACTTTCGTGGTCTATTATGAATCCATCCTTTTTAAAGCTATTCATTATCGTAGAGGAAGACACAATGTTCCAAGCTTTGTCTGCCATTCGCATAGCTTGTAGAATATTTGCACCAGATGGTAAAACACCTTCTTCCATTTCGGACATCATTTTTTTAACCACTTGATGACTATACTTTACTTTGAAACTTTGGATGATGCCCTGGTCAAGTGGTTGAAGTTTTGATGTAGTATTCGGGGGGAGGAATTCAATTCTTACGTTTTTCATTTTAGGTATGGTATGTGCCCCGTACAATTATCAACGAAAAGCACAATTTTCCGCTTTTCTATTTTCTTTTTTTATTTAAACTATTGAGCCAGTTTTCAAAAAGGTTAGATGTCATCTAAACTTTTCGGTTAGCTTCGTAATCCAAAGGAAAAGATTTTATCCCGCTGAAACATCTTGGTTTTTTTTCGATTTTCCAATCATTAACGGTTTTAACTTCTCTGTTCCATTCATATTCACGCAAAACAATAAAGTTAAACGCTCTTTGATCCTCTTCCCTCCATGACATGCTTCACCCTTTAGAAGCATGTTTTTGTCTGGAGTGCATTTAAAAAAAAAGACCAGTTTCATCCGCATCACTTTCACCACACATTTTCAAAAATGTAATGTTGCTTTGTTTTTTAAAATTTTCAAACCAACCATTACTGCCTTTGAAATTTAAATAACCAAATTCTTTTGCAAAAGATTCAGCTTTATCTTTGATTGAAAGTTCATCTAGGCGGACGTTTTGAGTTCTACATTGCATAATCCAAATCATTAGGTACTTCTCCATATCGGGAAATTCACTAGTTTTGAGTTTCTTTCGCTTGCCTAAGCCGTCATCAAATTTTTCTTGGATAATTGCTTTATTCTTTAAAATTGTTGACAATGTGCTGTCTGGAATCCCACACTCCTTTGCAATTTCCTTTTTCTTTTTCGAACTTTTTTCAACTTCATCGATAATTTGCTTTTTCGCTTCAGTAGTAAGCGTATTCAATTTTGAAGTTGCGATTTAATTGTGTTATCTTCCGTCTTTATAGCCCTTCATTTTAAAGTTTATGCAGGGTTTTACCACTGTAATTTTTGAATAGCTGTTCTTTTTTTTTTTTTTTTAGAAATTTCAATTTTTTGGATATTATTTTTTTTGTTTTTAGAAAAAAATTTCTTCTCCATTTATGGAAAAAAAATTCAAGTTATCGAGGGATGAGCCAAAAAAATTCGTCAAATCAAGGTTTTTTTAACATTGAGTGCATAGGAAATTTGAAGGGAATTTTTTTTTCTTCGAGATATCGAAAAATTCGTGAAATGGAGGTTCGAGTTAGCGAGGTTTGACTGTATATATATATATATATATATATATATATATATATATATATAGGCAAGTGGATAACGGTGTGAACAATATTTCAGAGTAGGGTATTATAATATGTATAATTAAAAGAATGTATGATTTATGAATTATTTGTTTTACATAAATGGTTAATTATAATTTTTTGTAATCAGAGGTGTTTTATACGCACATACATGAACTGTGGTTGAAAAATTACATATGCATGTCAGTTCCCTTGTAAATGCTCGGAGACAAATAGGCATTTCTTATTAACATCAATATCCTAACATTGGAATCTCTGAACAACTACATAATACTTATTGTTCTTCGTGAATATTTATTGGTCATCGTCGTCTTGTCCGCCGGTAGTCTCATTATAACCCAATGAATGAGGTCAATGAAGCAAGCAGAATATAATAGGTATGGAAGGCAGCGTAATTCGGTTACGCCTTATCTATTATGTAGGATAACTATACGATGTTCTATTTATTGGATGGGGATTAAGAACATGACGAAAGACAGATAAGAAACGAAATTAATAAGTAAATGTAGATAACGCTGTATTTTCCTTACAATTCTTGGGCCCGAGACTTAAGAATATTAAAAATTTTCGTGGAGGCATTAATCATAATACATGTACAGAAAATGAACTATTTAATGCTTGCATATCACCAATTCATCGACATGAGTAAGAAATAATTATTTGAATATTCATTTATACACAAGTGAAAATTTTAGGCTTTTTTCTTATCATACTTTAAAATAAACACCATATGAACAGGTGTGAACATTTTTGGCTGAAATAGTCATTTACAGATAGGTGCGTAAAAGTCATATTCAATACTGGTTAGAACTTGGTCAGAGCATGCAAGTCCAACATTTTGGGTTGCCTGGACCACACTGAGAGAAGAGGAATTGTCTTGGGCCGCTTATGAAATATATAATATGTATGTAAGTAACGAAATTTCATTTATTATTAAAAATTCATCATAATTAAATAAAGAAGGTTGCATAAACATAAAACAAGAAGGATTTTTTTATTGGAAAAATTTTGTTTATTGGAAAAAGGCATAAACGCGTGGTTTGATGGAAGTGGTTTCAATTCTTAGTGAGTTTTAAATATGCTCATCATAAACTATTCATCTAATTTTACTTTTTATGTGCGTCACCTTTGAAAATATTGGTTCGCAAATGTAAGTACTGCAAAACTGCGATGTCATGCATAATGCATGATAGTCAAAAGAGTGATATTTTCCTGTAAGAAGATAAATGTTATAAAGTTTGTGATATTGTGGGGGTTCATTACTAGACGTCAATGCCGAATTTGGCCGGCGGGCCGCAGGTTAAACACACATGTTATAAAGGTCTTAGACATTTTTTTTTCTTTCCAACCTTTTATTTCTTTGGCTTTAAAGCATGATAAAACTTTTAAGATGAAATAACATAAACCAAGTGTTTCTACGATATCAGAAGATACATTTTATATGCCGTATTCTCTGTTTATATCATGCTCTATAGCCGTAATTTAACCCTCTGTAGATCGAACATTCAGAAGTCCAGACGACCAGCCGAATTTCTCCTAGACTGCCTTCCCCCTAATGCCTGGTAGGTGGTCATTCTACCAATAGTTCAACATCACCACGGAGTCGTTCTTTTATTCTCTAGAACCGATTCCGGCGTACTTTATGACCTGATGCTGATAGTGTGGCCATACCCCACCATGACAAATTTCAGTACAATCTTCAGGATGTTCTATCGGGGAAGGGAAAAACGCTTTTCGTTCTCCGCCGGGCCGGTCTTTTGAGGTAAGCTACAAAATGGGCCTTCGATCGTCAAAGGGTTACAGACCATTTTTCTCAGCGAATAATTTTTCACGATTAGTTATCAGTAACATGATATCCGAAAATTACTTTCAAAGTACCTATGCAAATTTTGTACAGCGACGTGTTGCTGCTGTGGATCATTTTGGCAGGAATCGCATCCTTTGTTACAGAATTAAACACAATTTGGCAGGTTGGTTGGTTGAATTAAGTTTTATGGCGCGCAAGGTCCACCGAGGGACAAGCTGCGCCGACCATATAGTGTACTGGTAAAGCAAAGCAAAATTTGGCATGAAAATAATGAAAAATTTTATTGTGGTATATTTAAGATCAAATTGAAGAGAATTTGTGCAAAAAGATCCATTTCTAAATTGCGTTGCTGTTCTGAATCGAATTTCTTCTCATTATGGTATAGCAGATACCTCCGAAAAAGCATAATTTCTAAGCAGGATATTTAAATTTCTACTAAAAAGTGACACTTTTTACATTTTCAGCTTACAAATGAAATATACAGTTGTTTTTATTTTCGATATGCGCGTTCAAAATCTAAATTGCTATTTGGGGAAAAATTCTTGAAATAAACTCTAAAAAGAGGGGTGACGCACTATATCAATAAACAATTTCAATGTACATAGATTTCCTGAAAATATAACTATCATATTCCCTCAGGTAAAATTAGGTGTGCAACTTATTGGAAACGTCCTCGTATTTTTTTTACGGCTCCAAAATTACCGGTGAATAAAAAATGAAATTATTCGAACGAATATTTATATCGAAAGGTGTATTGCATTAAAATTCTAGAATTTACCAAAATGTATAGGACTACTCGTGTGTAGTTTCTTGATTAAAATTAACCGAATCATTTTAAGACCTCCCATGCAACTAAAATGGGAAAGCAAATTTATTTTTAATTAGCGTGTGGAAAAATAAACATATTTTTTGAAAAGAGTTATTTGAAGAAATTCATCGTTCTTCCTTGTTACTATGTTTATTTGGAATAATATAATATACTATCTGAATACCCGTGCTTCGCTACGGGGTACATTTTAGGATACTTAAAGTGAAAAAGTAATGAAAATGCTTTTTAGAGGATTTTCTTATAAACAATATATTTTGTTTCTACATTGGGTGGAACTAATATTACCAGGCTCGTCCGCGAACTTACGCGCTAGCAAACTACGTAAAGCTGACCGTGGGAGAAACAAATTTCTCGTAAATGTACGCCAGCATATTTTAAAGTTTAGCCTTGGGATTTATTTATCGTCATGGCGTAGCATATTTTGAGAGGAAATTACAGTTTTATATATAGATTTGATTTAATATCCATAAAACATAGTAATTTGAACAAAATTCTTAAAAATTTCCATCTCAATTAGTCTAGTGGTTAAATTTTATCTTTTACTGTATTTTAATATTTTCTTTGTCAATTAAATTCGTTGTTATCCACGTGGCACAAAATTAATTTAAAGTATCACAAAAAGAAAGGAAATCTCATGATCAGCATTTAATTAATTAAATTCAAAACTTTCCAAACGATTACCGTTTTGGAATATCATGTTCTGCTAATTTCCAGTAAAAGCTAAAATCATTTGAAAACCACACACCAGTGTTCCACTCATACGCAACACTATAAACCCCTAAAAGAATGCTAGAATAAAGCGTTTAAAAAATATAAATCTATTAATTTAAATAATTAAACACTGACAAATGTATAAATTGCACAAAAGTTTACTTAAATTCTTTAATCTGTCTACATCTTCAGTATAGAAATATTTTCGAGGCATTTACAGAACATGGTATATTTCACTTTTGAAAACACGCATTAAATGAGCATCTTCTGAATGAGAAATTTCTGAAATGAGCATGACAATGAAGATCGTGTGTTTACAAGCAACAGCAGTAACCGAAATGTGTTAAAATATAAATTTTAAGAGTATTATGGTAGTGAGTTGTGTATATAAATAAAAACTTTCCAAACGATTACTGTTTTGGTAGCTAATAATCTGCTAATTTCCAGTAAAAGCTAAAATCATTTGAAAACCACACACCAGTGTTCCACTCAAACGCAACACTATAAAACTGAATTACAGTACTCTACGTTTATATGGGCATTGAAAATTGTGGTAAGTAGAGGGCAATACGGGACAATCCTCGCATTGTCTATAGACACTTGCTATCTTTGGCTATTATTTGATCCGTAATATCTGCCTCATGTGCCGTATGTTTCTAAACGCCATTCCCGAATCAAGAAATCGTGTAGAGGAGGCTTCTGCAACATGTGGACAGAGACAGTTGTTTTGTGACAACTGACTGAAGTGGTGTCATCTTTGGCTATTATTTGATCTGTAATATCTGCCTCAAATGCCGTATGTCTCTAAACACCATTCCCATATGAACCACAGCCTAATTCCTTTAAAATGGAACAAAATGAGTAACTCCAGTTAACCATGTAATCCACTACTGCTACAGGGGCATCAAAATGTGAGAATACAGAGTTTAAATCAGCCAAAACTGCAATTATGTCGGACAACTGACTGAAGTGGTGTCATCTTTGGCTATTATTTGATCTGTAATATCTGCCTCATATGCCGTATGTTTCTACACGCCATTCCCATATGAACCACAGCCTAATTCCTTTAACATGGAACAAAATGAGTATCTCCAGTTAACCATGTAATCCACTACTGCTACAAGGGCATCAAAATGTGAGAATACAGAGTTTAAATCAGCCAAAACTGCAATTATGGTGTAAATATGACACCTAACTTCTCCAAAAATCTTTGCCTTTGTGATGAGATTCAAAAGTGATTTTTGTTTTTGATGAAACACTCTTGCTAACAAATCATGGCGATCCTGTGGTTTTTTTGTCCAACTATTCTTTGCTGTTGTTGTCTGATTTCTTCCAGTCTCGCTTCTTTTTCCGGGGTAAAGATTCGGAAAATTATTCGGAAAAAGCTGAAAAGTAAACAATACCAAATCAATTTAAAAACTAATTACAGTATAAATAACGTAGGTAAAATAGCAGTATAAATAACACGGTATGAATGAAAAGTACAGGATGCGGCCAGATATGCTCAAGCCAATAATGCAATAATTTTTTTAAATCGTAGTAAGCAATGAAAAACATTTTACACACTTCAATAATTGCAAAACAAAACATGATGGTAAAATAGAAAGGAAAGTTAAAACAGAAGTAAGAAGTTAAACTCTAAAAATATAAATGACGTATAAATCAGCTATCGATTCTAATTTATGAATCATTTATCAGGAAATGAAAAAATTACTGCATGTAAAAAAATTAACCTTACCTCCATTAATTTCAACACTTCTTGACCTGTGGCTTGTCCAATCATGTGAAATATAATTCTTGACATTTTTTTTAATTTAAAAATGTTATCTTCTCAAAATATGACAATTAAGAAAAAGATATCATCGAGAAAAAATAATTCATGCTACTTAAGAAAGTCATACCACAAATTTCTATAAAATTAATGTGCAACTATATTTGACGTACAAAATAATGCATATGTAATACATTGCTAACATGTTTTAACATCAAAAATTTCCACAATCAAAAGCTAAAATTAGTTTAAAATATGAGCTTTAGGATTTTGTGCAGAATGATAGGTGTTTTAGCAAAATTTCATTAAAAATTACTTCAAATCGATCAATTTATAAAAAAGGTATGCTATTTACAGGTAAGTTTTTGTTTCTTTTTTGATTTTTAAGTGCTATTTTAGCATAAAACACCAAAAAAAAACTTTACAAAATTATTTTTTCTCAAAGCTAAACACAAACATAATCAAAGCTAAACATAAACATAATTAACATTTCTTTTAAAACACCCCTGACAAACATTGTCAAGTTTCGAAGTATTAGAATGATAATAAAAAATATTCTAGAGTTTCAGACACAAGCATAAAAAGAAAGAATATGCAAAAAAGTAACTAAATTAAACAAAAATTGACAGAATACAGAAAAAGTGAACACAGGCAAAAGAAAATAAAACGTTTTCTTGTGCGCATGCGCAGTTCTTATGAATGATTTATTCCAACGCCTAGAGTACCGCGTTGGAAGAACCACATAAAATTTGTGTTGAAGTATCGTTCGTTAAAATTCAACTAAAAATCGAAATTTTAAGATAGAGACTTGAAAGGAGGTTTATATGAATGAGAAAGCTTTCATCTTCCAGATAATGTAAATATTTTCTTTGTAAGATAAAAACACGAAGAGCATCGACCGTAGATGCTCAAAACAGCGTAAATTTCTCGAAAAAGTTGGTTTAATATTTTGATGACATTATTAGTCTGTTTTAAATTATTTTTAAACAAATGATGTCTTGTTTGAAGGAGAAATGTCTGGAGTCTTAGATTGTAAAAACATCAAAATTCTACGATCTTTTTTTGCCGATATATCGTAATTTGAAGTTAAAAAAACATAAAATATCCCACAAAACATGATTGAATGACTCAATCGTTTACAATCCAAGGGGAGAACATTTCGTCATTCGCTACCGCGTTTGAAGGACGCGTAGAAAATTTGTGTTGACGTATCGTTCTTTAAAATTCAATTAAAAATCGAAATTTTAAGATAGAGTCTTAAAATGAGATTATATGAATGGGAAAGCTTTTATCTTCCAGATGATGTAAATATATTCTTTGTCAGATAAAACACAAAGAACATCGACCGTAGATGCTCAAAACATCGTAAATTTCTCGAAAAAGAAGGTTTAATATTTTAATGAAAATATTAGTCTGTTTCAAATTATTTTTAAGCAAATGAGGTCTTGTTTGAAAGAGAAATGTCTGTAGTCTTAGATTGTAAAAAAGATCAAAATTCTACGATCATTTTTTTGCCGAGATATCGTAATCTGAAGTTAAAAAAAAATAAAATATCCCACATAACAAAAAATAAAAAAATTTCTAGAATAAAATTTAAAATTCAGGCTTCTAGGTGCACCTTTCCATAGTCTGAACTACCCGTGGGCCAAATTTCCCGGCTGTAAGTTTCACAGATTCACCTGGGGGCCGCACACACTCACACACACACAAACATTCGCTTTTATTAATAAGATTATATAATTCCAAATATTTGACTAGAGGGAAAATAACCTAAATTTCTTTTTCTTAAGTTAAATTATGGAATTTTGAGAAATCAGGGCAGTTTATTAGAATTAATACGAACTAATTACACACATTAAACTCAGCACATCACTCAGAAAAATCTCATGATGAAAAGTTCTATCATTATAAAAAGTCTGGTGGAATAGCCACTAAAATGAAATCTAGCACGGTATTACAAACTTATGTTCTGTTATCTCCAGTGTTATTTAAGCGAAATGGCACGACATCGACTAGTTTGTTAAAACTCCTTGCAGCTTATTTGTTTCAACGTTCTTGTTGTACAGGTAGGAATTCCTGCAAAGAAAACAGTACGGTAAAGGAGAAAATTTCGGTGATCTGTATTTCATAGAAGAAAAGCAGATGAAAGTTAAATACATGTTTTTCTTTAAATGCCTTTATTTTAAATGCGGCTTCTGAAATTGAAGGGATATTCAGGAGTAACTCGGAAACAAAACGAACGAAAAATTCTAATTTATTTACATATATCGGTTAAGCTAGATGAAATGTTACAAATACATGTGTTTTTATTTTTACTGCATTTAAATTTATATATAAGCATACGTGTAAGAAAAGTTATTCCTCCTATGCCTCTATAAACTTAAGAGTCCTGATAATTTTCCCTTGAAAGCGGTGAAGAAAATTCAAGAAATATATAACCAAGAATTCAAGAAATATTAAATAACCAAGAATTCAAGCGTCAGGCTTTTATTCGTTCAAGAGCACAACTAACGGCACACGCTTCTCGCAAAACGAAGCAGCCCGATGGCGCCAAAAGTACGTCCAAAACAAATAGAGATTTCCGCTTATAAGAATCACATTTGTTATTATTGTTTTTGATTCTTATAAGCGGCTGATTCTCATAGCCGAAACTTAGGTTTTTGGACAGGCACACACACCCCATATATACATATATTAGGTAATTTACCATAAAATACTCTTTAATTTACGTTATCTTTTATTAAAATTATTTTTTGTAATTTTAAGAATACATCTTAATTTCTAGACCTATAAGTAGATACACATAATTATAGTAAGAGAAGAAAAAATTCAATATTTGTTACAACATACCTGCATAACGGTTTTAACATTTCAATTACAGGAAGGGAGCAAGAAAAAGTTTTCTATGGTAGTTTGACGTAATGAAGTTTCCAGGAGGCTGTTTATACCTCTTTCAATACCAATAGTCTCAGACGAAAATTCCCTTTTTAGCTTACGTTTCACGGTTTGATAACGTGCTGAATCTACAAATGTCAGGTTTTCCTAAGTGATAGTTGACACTTCGCCGAAGATTTATTCTTTTCGGGGTCCAGAAATCAACAACCAGTATGTGCGATGTGTGGAAAAAAGAGTCCCTGTCTTTGTTTGTCAGTGGAGAAAAGTGAAATCGGACCCGGACGGGTAAAGATGTCCCCGGGTAAAGCTAATAGGACAGTGTTGTGCTAAAACGTTTAAGGGGAAACTATTATGTTATCTCTAACAAAGAAAGGGATGCATTTTACGACTGTATTCCATCCCATCTTATCACTCTTTCATTAAAAAAATTTGAGAAAGAACTTCGTGCCTTTTGAGGGTTTAAGTGGCGTTTTCGGAAAAATTAAAGGAAAACGAAGAGTGTAAGCTGATTCTTAAAACCGGTGGATTGATTCTTTAAAGCGAAAATTTTATCATGGAAATAACACATTTGTTTATGTTTTCGTGATATTTATTCCTATAAACGGTTGATTCTTATCACCACTGATCACTATAAGCGGTGGTTACTGAATATCATTTCAATTTGCAACAAAGCGGTAACTGAAACAGATTTCTGGAGTAAAATTTTTTTCCCAAAAATATCTTCGAAATATTACTGGAAAACATATAACGTCATTATATATATATATATATATATATATATATATATATATATATATATATATATATATACAGGGTGCTTTTTTTAAAAACTGACACTACTCAGAGCCATCTGTAGCGCGAACTATCTTTGGGAACTTTACCCAAAATCGATAGAGGGACTAAGGACGACATGGGAAAGAATTTCCGTGAAAATAATAAATAGTTCCAAATGTCGCCGATAGGGGAAGCTATGACGCTCTTGTTGTCGGTACACCCGAGAATTTGCATAAAAGGAAAAAACTATAAAGATAAGGGATGAATACCGAAAAAGTAATAAGCAGACTAACGAATAACAAAGAAATTTCACTGCCGCACCACTTTATGCAGCAAATTCACCTCTCCCTCCTTCAATGTGACCACAGTCCTGGTGGACTACACATTGTAGGATGAACACTACTTTCTCAACGGGCAAGCATAACATGTCACAAGGAATGTTCATCAAATTCCTGGATATGTTGCCATTTACGGCTGCCAAGTGCGAGACTCTACCAAGATACACCTTAGACTTTAAATTGCCCCACACATAAATGTCACATGGGTTAGGTCCGGGGAAGAAGTCGCTTTTTCCCCGTGGCCATGCACGTGGAAAAGAAGCGACTGATGATACTTTCTTTTGTAAAGCGATGGCGCAACAGATTCGCACCGATCTTTATAGCCCAAAATACTGCCGCTGCTGTCGACTACGTAGTTATGAATTTGCATTTTGATGTTTTACTTGCCTATTTGTGGAAGTTCTCGGGTGCGCTGACAACAACAGCGCCATATCGTCCCATATCGGTGACTTTCGGAACTAATTTTTTTTTCACGGAAACTCTTTCCTATGTAGTCCTTAGTCCGTCCCTCTATCCATTTTGGTGGAATTCCACCTGATATATCGCGCTACGGATAGCTCTGAGTAGAGTCACTTTAAAAAAATCACCCTGTATATATATATATATATATATATATATATATATATATATATATATATATATATATATATATATATAGTGGAACTCGGTTGATAACGAGATTCTTAGGAACACTGAAAATGCTCGTTTTAACCGTTTCTCGTGTAAACTGTGAAAAAAATAATTTGGTGTAAAAAACTGGTTTAAAAAATATTAAAATATCATCAATTTTCTACATATTAAAGTATAATATTTATAATGACATACCTTTACTTCACTGTAATTTTATTTTTTTTTGTTTTTAGAGTAAAACAAAGATCATTCACTAACCTTTATCTTTAAAACATTTAATTTACTTTTATCTTTTACAGGACAAAATTGTTTATGTACAGATACAAGCAATATTAATATATAAAAAATATCCAGTAAATTTAGTCAGTTTAGTATTGGTTTTCATTTTAAAATTCCATAAACCTCGCCTCATAATACTCAATGCGTTTAAAAATTTTCGTCTTCAAAGTTTTTTTTTCTTCCGAAAATATAGTTACAGAGGCGGTAATAAAAAATCGTTTGCTGCAAAAGAAATAATTGCAATTGTACTATGTTTTTAAAAGTCAAAATTATCCTCTGCGGCTTGAAAGTTTTTTTTTATTCAAAATGGCGTTTTTAACAAAGCAGTGGTTCAAAGGCTACATTTATGCTCTTTCCGAAGAGAAATATGCATTCTGCGTTATCCAAAAACAATGTGAGAGTCATGGTTTTGTGATACCTAAAGCGTCGATAGGTAATATCGTCAACAAGAAAGGAAAAAAAAACGTCAAATTGGAGCCTCAAGTGGGACAAAAATTCCTAACAAGTATCCAAGGAAAAAACGGACATCTTCGACTATTTCAAAGGTACGTTGTTTAATGTTAAAAGAAAATCTCCCTAGTCAAAGGACAGTTGCAAAATCATTAAAATGCGCTGTGTCCACTGTAAACAAAATGATAAACGTCGAGTTAAATCTTAAGAAAGCGAAAAAACGCAATGTGCAGCGTCTTCTTCCAAATCATATCGCTGAACGCAGGACACGCTGCAGAATTCAATATGAGAAACACTTATCCAAAGAAAAATGGAAAACAATTGTCACAATAGATGAATCATGGGTGTATTTAAATGATTGCAACAAAAAAAGAGCTATTTATTATCATAAAAGGGGAGGAAAAAATTTAAGTACATGGTTCAAAGAATCGAAAAAAAGTTTTTCTAAGGGATTCATGACTGTTGCTGGTTTTTCTTATAATGGCAAGTTAAAAATAAAGAGAGTGGAAAAAATGTCAAGATTAACTCCAAATACTATCAGGAACATATTTTATCGCCAATTTTTCTGAATGAAATACCATCGCTTTACCCACAGTGCCATCAATCTGTGAGACTCCATCAGGACAAAGCTAGCAGTCACACATCAAAATCCACTATAAATTTCCTAAAGGAAATGGAACAAAAAACTGGTATCAAGGCCATACCCTTCACTGATATCCCTACTAAATCTCCCGATGTATCACCTATGGATTTTTGTGCTTTCGGACTTTTAAAATCTGCATTATCCAAACGTCGTCCCAAAACCCTTACAGGACTCTGGAAAGCTGTTCAGGAGGAATGGGATAGAATACCTCTTCTGACACTTCAAAAGGCATTATTATCCTGGGAATTGTGGTGTCGAGAGATAGTTAAGAATAAGGGATGTCAAATAGAACATTTAAAACACAAGAATTTTATGTAATTTAGTTTTGTGAATACAATATACATCGTCTAAAAAATGTGTGAACATCTTCTGTATTTCAAGAAGAGATTTCTGCTCTCCACTGTAACTCGCATTTGGCATTAATCATTTTTGACTGTCATATTCATCTTCAATTGCACTTCACTTCTGTGGCTGTTGGATTTCGTCACAACTTCAACAATGTTTTTATATGTTAATATACATGAATAACTCTCGTAATATCTGTAAATGTATTCGTGTAAAGCGTTAGAATTTGCATTATTATACATTAGAAACTGTTGCAAGGTATTTTGTAGACATTAAACGAAGGTATGGATTAAAATAGAAGAGCCATAAGAAACGATGTAAAATGAAACGAAGAAAGATCAAGTAAAATTCATGGCAGGATAAATAAAAGATACGGGAATAGCCCAAGAAACTTCAAAAGCACAAATTTGATGAGAACAAGAAGCGGCACGGGTAGAAGTAGACAATTAAAGAGCATAGTTAACGAGATGAAAAAGGAATAGGGCTAAGAGGCAATGAGCAAGACGGGAAAAAGGGAAACTGGTGTGGTGAAGTGATAGTTTGGCTCACCAGATCTCTTTCCCTTTGAACAGATGTGGTGAGATGAAAGCAGAAGTGTGTTTGAGATGGAATAAAAAGGGAACTGTGAATGGAAAATTAATTTAGCAGTAATGAGAAGAAAGGAAATCAGATTTAAGTCCGATCATGGATACCATGGAAAAAACAGGAAGTGTTGCAATGAAGATAGGCACCACGCCCACAGAGAAGAAGGGTAATTGAATGATCTAGAAAGATGCGTAGGAGCCAATAAAATCGAAAAGGAAATATAGGGGACAATAAGAAATAAGAAGAAGGTGGAGCTAGTAAGAAATGGTACAAGATAATTTGTAGATTTACAGAGTACAGAGACTCCAGATGCAGAGCTGACCACCAGACGCAAATCTGAGCTGCCATGAACTAGATATGACTAGGAGAAATCACAGAGTCTAAGCCGATAGAACAGAGACTCCAGATGCAGAGCTGACCACCAGACGCAAATATGAGCTGCCATGAACTAGATATGACTGGGAGCAATTATAAAATCTAAGCTGATAGAACAGAGACTGCAGATGCAGAGCTGACCACGAGACGCAAATCTAAGCTGCCATGAACTAGATATGACTAGGGGCAATTATAAAATCTAAGCTCATCGATAGTGACGGCTACTAAATGGTATGAAATAAGGGGGTCAAGAAACAAAGACTGTTCGAGCACTGATGATTATCACCGTAGATGACCAGAGCCTGACTTCCCCAACCGGAGTGAACGACCCCGCAAGTCGCCGAGAATTAAAGAACCGACGAGAGAAGAAGTTGACTGAATGACTGAAAGACACCTCCTGACCACATCTTTCAACGAAGGTAATCACCGAACAAAGTCTGACGAACCGTGGCACCCCTTCTGAGCCCAGATAGCCACCGAAAGAGTTGAATGTGTATTCGAGAGTGCCCCAACAAATGAACTGGGATATAAAAGACGAATTCAAGACCTACCTGATGAGGAATGACTGATGCGACGTAGCTCTCATTATATATATATATATATATATATATATATATATATATATATATATATATATATATATATATATATATATATATATACACTGACGTTCCAGAAAACTGGTATACCTGTCTAATACGTATTGAGGAGTCCACTTCTGGATAGTAGGAAACGTGACGGGACATGGATTCCATGAGTATGTTCAATAAAGTTGAGATCTGGTTTACAAAGGGGGAATTTCATGTTTCAAAACTCGGACGAATATACCACAAAATGCATAATTTGAGGGCTGTTTATGTGTGGTAGAGCATTCTTTTGTTGGAGGGTGTCCAAACTCATGACAGACAACGTACGACATAGAAAGCTATAACACATCTGAAAGGAAATTAATATTATAACTTTCACCGATCAGATAAGTTATAGATGTATGTGGGCTTCAATTTCATGCCTACTCAACACACCTCATCCCATTACTGAAGGACCACAAGCATGTTCAGTCCGTGGTTGACATGCTGGATCCATTGATTTATGCGTGTACTGGAGAAGCGGATGTTTTCATCTGTCCGAATGAGTTTGAAACGGTGCTTGTCGTTTCTTGTCTAGCGTTGTCCAGTGGTGGTTTTCCTGAGTCTGTACGAAAAGCTGCAACAATCATTACTCTGCTATCGAATAATAAGCTGATTAATTGATATGAGAACGTGTATATACATTCATAATATTGACAATCATCATACTTCGTTAATATGAATATCAATCACATAAATACACTTAACACAACTCAATTAATTAATAATTTAATCATCACATTAAATTCATTAAATAACTCATATGACATTGCGTGCCCTAATTTAATATGAAACTAAACTTAGTACGTAATATCACCTCATTATCCGCTACACCGAAATTATCATTCTTAACCTTAACTCAATTTAGACAAGGGAGCATTGAACTCGACAAGTTGGAAAATAAAGACAACACCTTCATTTTGGAGTATGATCTGGACACTGATGAAATATCGCCATCTGTGGTATTCGACTTTCTTTAATCTTCCTTCTGGAATTCTATGGTTTCAGACGACGGGTTTAGGGTATCATCTCACTAGTTTACGCAGGATCCGGGTACGGCCTTCTCAACTGCTCACTTTGATTCGGCACGGGCTCGGGACATCGAGAGTACTATTCGCTGCCTTCACACCTCCTATATTGAGTGTTCGCTCAGGCTTCAGCTTCCTCAGCACATGATCAGTCAGATTACCGTCTCTGGTCCCCAATTTTCGTCTTTTCGTGGGAAGTCAGTTGCTGGTTACGAAAGACATCGCAGGTGCATCATCAGTCAATTTGATCTACATTAATTCGAGCAGAATCTCCTTCGAATAGTCACTATGAGCCGTTTCTGATAGGTTCAGCTCGTTCGTACCACAGTAATTCTTCTATTGCAACATCATTTCTCGAGCTTCTTCTATCGTCATCTGGTCAGCAGTCAATCTATATCTCTTTTCATCGCTTTACTCAGTATTTATCCTTTTTGTTAATTTTATATGTTCCACCCACTTAAAATTCTATTGGTGACTTTCATTCCATCTTTTATAACGCCCACTACTCCTATTCGCTTGTGGTATTAATCCTATGCTCCTTTTTGACCATTTCAAATCATGGGGCGTATCTCATTAGTAAGCCCCCACTTTTTTCCTAGACTTCTACTCTCTCCGCGCTTGGGGCTCTTGCTTTTGGTCTTTTATTGCCGTCATATTTATCTCCAATTTTCCTTTCCTGTTTCTTGCGTGCACACACACACATATTCTAATTTTCTTCCTATCTATCTTGTTATCTTTTCCAATTACCTTCTTTTCCCATGCATGTTTTCTAACCTATATCTTGTATATATATATATATATATAGGTAAAGCGAAACATTGCGTTAATAGAGAAAATTCCTTAAAATATAGATAAATAATGTTTGTTTCAGGGAAAATGGACTCTAAAGCAAAGGATAAAAAAAAATATTTATTAAACTATATCGGATTGGCTAAATTGAAGTTACTGATATAAGTGCTTTGCAATATATACCTGCCTTTAAATTCCTTTACATAGGGTGTATATTACGTTTCAGAAAAAATATTCCCCATACGAATTTATAAACTTACAGTCCTTATAATTTTCCCTTGATAGCGGTATCTTAAAACATATTTCTGAAGGGAAACTCTTTTTTATCCGAAAATATCTTGGAACTACTACTGAAAAAATATAGGATGTCATTCGACTGATATTAATATTTCAGTTCACATGATATTTAAGGAATGAGAAACGTAATGGAAAGAGAAATTACTTATGGAACTTCTTTCGAAAAAGGTAATGGATTTGAAAAATATTTCGCGATTTATGTAATTTAAATTTCTTTTTTTCATTTTAGCTATAAATGATCTCAAAAAGGTTTGGATTCCTGTAATTCTTCTCGACGCATTGTTCTTATAAAATAAGAAAATTTTCACCTCTTTTAAAAAGTAAATTGTGATTGTTCCTTGGGAGGAGATGAAATCTCTATTTTCTTACTTTTGTGTGTGTATAGAATTGTGTACATGTATAGTATAATGCAACACATTCTCCTTATTGTTAAAATCTTATTATTATTGTTGTTAAAATAATTTAGAATATTTGTGAGTTTGTTATAGTATAATACTGTCTCCTTATCGTTTAAATAATTTAACAATTTAAAACAGTGTTTTATTACTGTTAAAATATTATATATATTTAAAATATTATTTTTATTATTGTTAAAATTCTTTAACTATATTTTTTATGAAAATTTATGATATTTTTCCTAGTCAGTAAATTAAATGTTATAATTCATGCTAAAATGGTTTTATGTACTTAATTGTAATACTAGTACATATTGATTGAAAAGGACCGTAATAACTATCTGCAAGACCGGTATCAAAGCCCCACTAGAGTATTCCCAACGCTACAAATTAAAAGATATTGTTTATAACTTTCTTAATACCATACAGCTAATAACGCACACAAAGAAATGCAATAATAGAAGTCATAACGACCATGTGTCAAGATCGGTATCAAAACCCTATTAGAAGGAGTTTTCATAGATCTACAAATTAAAATGTATTCTTAAAAATGTTCTGTTGAAAATGTTATTGTTAAAAACTCACTTGCAAAACAATATAGCTCATAACGCACAGAAAGAAATGTAGCAATAGAGCTGTGTGAATATTCTGTCCATCTTCCAAGACCTTTATCAAAGCCTTCCAAGACCTTTATCCTTATATATCAGGAGTTTTTACAAAGCTACAAATTAAAATATATTGTTAAAAACGCTTTGTTACAAACTTAACTCTTAAAAACTTACTTTTAGTACTATAAAACTAATAATGCACAACAAGAAATGTGATAATAGCACCATCTGCCAAGACCAATTATCCAAACTCTATTAGAGAGAGATTTCACAAAGCAACAACTTAAAATATATTGTTAAGAATGTACTGCACATAACAAAATATAGTAACGAGATAAAATGTATGTTTATATTCAACATTATATAGTTTTTTATCAGGCTAAGCTATACGGCATAACTGATGGATTTTTTTTCCATGAAAGTTACATACTACTGTGCAAAAATATTACCGTACTTTAAATTTTATATATATATATATATATATATATATATATATATATATATATATATATATATATATATATATATATATAGAGAGAGAGAGAGAGAGAGAGAGATAGACAAACAGATAGATAGAGAGTTTTAATCAGACTAATCCAAGCATCTTAACTTAATATGGAATTCTTCTATGAAAGGATTATTCTTCTGTGCAAATAAATACTGTGCTTTAAATTTAATACTACTTTAAGACTGAAAAAAGACGGAATTTTTTTAAAATTTATAAATTACATGCTGAAATGCAGTTTTTTTTAAAGTGAAGTAATAAAAGCAATTGCAGGTTACTTAAGTAATACATAATACATCGGTGCCAAACTGACTTTTTCTGTGTTTGGTGAAATACCCCATAATCTGTATTTTTTTAAAACACAGGTAACTTGTAACGTAATAAAGAGTTCTATTTTTTTAAATAAACCTTTTACTGTACCCTTTAAATATTTTCGTTTAAAAATAAAGGGAAATGTTTAGTCTTATTTATTTTACTGGAATTTTAAATTCTATGCGTGTTTATTCCTTTTTTTTTCTTCAGGTTAAATGGAAGTTTCTGATAAGGAAATGTTGCATAAAAGGTTAGATGATTATAATATTGCTTTCCCCACAAAATGATTTTAAGATATACAAACATTCCATTAAAGTACGCCAAATAAACGCAAAAAAAAACAGAAGAATTCTGCACATTTCCAAGAAAATTTCAATGCAATCATTATAATGGTTGTTTTAATGTCTTCTTTCTAGCACCGAAAAAAAAAGGGGGACCAAATCACATCTTTAAAATGTTTAGCATTCTATTCACATTATACCCCTAATAAGAAGCAGGGGAAAAGATGTTATCGGAAGAAAATTATCGATTTTTGTTTGCTTGGCTTCATGCTCGGCATTTAAAAGTAGAAAATATCGCCGAATTAAAAAGGCAGATGAAAGTTAAATACATGTTTTTCGTTTAATGTCTTTATTTTAAATGCGTCGTCCGTAAAAAAGATAAACAAAAAAGGAAGTGATATCGAGGAGTTCACAAATGAGATAAATACTCAAGATTCCCCCTTTATTTATTTATTTTTTTTAACCTGCGCCGAGCATTTACGTTTGTACATACAAACGTATATTTATTTTTAAAAACATCAAGGGATTACATACATACTTACTTAAAAGAGAGGAAATTCCGGACTTTTTGATATCGATAAAATCACAGATTTGGGAATATTTAAAAAAAAAACGTCGTTAAGATTAAGTACTTATTAATAAATAATAAATCGCAAAGAATTTTTGTCAAATGCAGCAAAAAATTACTAAAACATTTGTAATAAATAGAATATAGTTAACCACTTGAAAAAACATGGTCACACAAAAATAAACCATGTTTCATGTATGTATGTATGTATGCATGCATGTAAAGTTTAATATACGATTTTAAAAGTAAAATAACGTGATATCGATGAGTTCACAAATGAGATAAATACTGAATATTCCCTTTCATTTACTTTTATTTAACAAAGTGTTCTGAATATTTCATTGAAGAAAATTATATTTTTTATTAAATAAAAGAATTATATACTTAAACGAGAGAAAATACCGGATTTTTTTGCTTTCGATAACAGTACAAATGTGTGAATGTATCAGTAAAACCTATCAGTAAGGTAAAGCTCTAATCATAAAATGATAAATCGTAAAGAATGTTTGTAAAATGCAGCAATGTGTACCGAAAATTATTAACAGTCTTGTACTAAATAGTGTATACTTAACCATTTTGAAGCTTAGGTACAAAGAAAAAAAAACCATCTCACAATAAAGTCCACATACACACACGCTCGTATATATATATATATATATATATATATATATATATATATATATATATATATATATATATATATATATATATATATATATATATATATATATATATATAAACTTAAGGGAAATGAAATATCAGACTTAGGGATTTTGCTTTCGATGAAATCACAAATTCGGGAATGTACTCGCAAGAAAAACTGTCAGTGAAATATGGTTCGTATTCTTCAAAATTCTTATCATTGAATAATAAATCATGGAGAATGCTTGTCAAATGCAGCAATGACACCCTAAAAATAAAATGCAGATTTTTTAAGGTAAATAAGAAAACAAAATGTAAGTTTTGAACTGTAAAAATATAATGCTGTTTTAAGTATATTACAAAAATGGAGGTTTAACTAGAATGGTAAGAAAGCATGTTTAAGATACAAAAGTGGGACAAAACAGGTAAGATACAAAAATAATAATAAAAAAGTAAGATACAAAACAGATAGTTCTCTGACCCTGAATTCCTTTTTACAGCGTGTAAGTGAAGCAAAATTCGTTGTTGCATAACTGACTATTTCTGTCCGCAATTCACATTAATATTGTTCTACAGAAGTGAAATATGAATCTATTCTTGTATAGCTAATAATAGAAAATAATCTCTCTCTTTCTTTGTGTGTACGCAGGGAAACTCTTTTAGCCGGCAGACCCTATTCAATGGTTGCTGTCCATTGGTAAACTGTCCATATTTTTTTCAGAGCCTATTAAAGTCTCCGTATGCAAATGTTATGGAAAGGAAACCTCATTTCAACGGGCACCCTTATAAAAACTCCACTTTTTTTCGGACAGCATTTTATTTTTACAGTGGAAAACTTACATTTGGTTTTTTTTTTCACAATTTAAAAAATTCTTCATTTAATTTTTGGGTGTCATTGCTGTATTTTACAAGCTTTCTCCACTATTTATTATTCAATGATAAGAATGATTGGCCCCTATAGAAAAGTCTCACTTTATATATATATATATATATATATATATATATATATATATATATATATATATATATATATATATATATATATACATAATATTTAATTTAACTTTATTTTATTTAAAGTTCATTCCGCTATTTAATAGTAGGGAAAGAAAATGTGAAAATGGTACAAAGCAATGAAATGCATATTTTGATAAAATACTTGGATTGAACGCTGATTCAGCTGAACGTAGTATACCCCTTTATCTGTTTCGTCCATCTTTGCATTCCTGAATCGTCTAAGACGCAAGAAACGAAAGTATAAAGCCTCTATTTCTCTTCATGATAAATAACTCGCATATTACATTAGGAGGCAGAGCTTATAAATCTCTTTCATTGCCCGTGGAAATTATTTAATGACGCAAACATATATTTCCGGGACGACATTTATCCTTCTCGCCCATCAACTCCTGGAAGAAGTACTTTAAACACATGATTAAAGCTAATGCAATCAAAGTAATTTCGGGTGATATATATCTTGCTTGAAATTTGTCTCTTTGCCAAGATATATGGGCATATTTCGAAAGTTTATTATTATATTCAAAGCATCAAACCTTCAAATAGGGATCGCTTAAAGTTTAACAGGAAGAAAAATTAAATTAAATTTGTATATAAAATTGAAATTCGAAAAATATTTATAAGACTTTTCTTCCGTTTAATCCAAATTCATGGTTCTGTATCGATATGTTTTTATGTTGACATGGCCGACTTCAATTAAAATATATATTAGAATACTTTTAATTTTTAGAATGTAATCAAACATGTAATTTTGTTCTGTTGTTTACGTATTCCCCTAAAGGGATACTGAATACTTTTTAATACACTCTTTATAAAATAATTTTACATTTTTCAAGAACTATCTTAAACCGCTCCCACTCTATAAGATTGTGAAAACAAACACATATTTGATTAAAATAAGAGAAACTTAAATTTAAGCCTTAATTAAGGAAATGCACGTTTTCTATTTATATGCATGAAATGACTACTTTTAGAAGAATTAAATATTAAATATTGATTTACATTTTAGTTTAAAAAATGCAAATTTTATCTATATTAATAGTTTAGGTGAACCCTTGGCATTATAACTTACGACACGTGGAAGTAAAAACTATCCAGCATGTCCTGACGTTACGGAAGGTGACATGTTAAAGTTAATAAATTAATACTTGATTTTTATGTTTCTTGAAAGTATATCGTGAATAATAAAAGGAAATATATTAATTACGTTCCTCTAAGAGATCACAAAAGAGATACACAACCTAAATGAAAACTAATGATAACGTAATTAACGTAACAAAATGATGTTCAAATACACATACTTTGTCACATAATAGCCTGGTTATATAACTCATGATTATGTTTTAATAAAGAAACAAACACACACACACACACACACACACACACACACATATATATATATATATATATATATATATATATATATATAATTAGGTACATTCAGGGGAAAATAGCGTTGTCATTCCATCGTGTTTCAAAGATACGTCTAATATACCAGAGTTTACTCTATATGTTTGGTAATTATTTAATCTGACGATTCTATTCAATTCCATCATTGCCTTCCATACCAACTCAAATCTCATTTCGAAATAAATTGAAAAGCTGATTAACATAACCAGGCAATATTTTTAAAAGGAAGCTAAAGCTCTGCTATTCATATTTTCAGGTCCTTCATTCACCTGACAAATAAATGACGGCATTCATGCCGAAAATAATCGAAAAATATTTTCAGGGATCGACGACAGTATCAACGAGAAGTTCAGAATACTTTCATTGAATTTCTATTTCTATATTCAATAAAATCCTCGCTGTGCTGTACATGTTCCAAAAAAGTCAAAGAAATATACCGTCTATGTCTTGAAATGATTCGAATATAACTAGAAATTTTAGAAAGATTATTTATCCGGAAAATTAGAGTCTATTATTGCAGAGGAATTCATTCGTTATACATAACAGGCAAATTTCATGCGATTGATTGTAATATATTTTACTATACTCATTTCTTTGTATAATTTATATATATCATCATTAAAAAAACATTGAGTAAAAAAAATATTCCTGGGGCAATAGCATGAGATTAGATTTCTTGTAATTATATATATATATATATGACACAGTGGTTCCCGCATAAATTTTTTCCTAAATAACTATTCTATATAGCAGTCAACAAAAATAGGCCTGTGGGAAAGAAATACTATCGAATCATATCTATGATCTTTATTAACTAACATTAATTAAAAATCAATTCAATCCGAGGTAATTTTCCTCATCTCCCAGCTCGCGAAGCAACCCACGTCCAGCGGCGACAATCTCTATCTGCTAAGATCCTTTGTATTAAACTCCCGAGAAAGCTTCTAGAATATTTTTATGACGCGGCATCGAAGAGGAGGCTGGGGAGTGGTTAACCCATCAATCAGTTTTGATTCTATTTGTAAACTCCAAGCGGAAATTTAACGTTTTGATCTGTTGCGCGTTTCGAATTAGTTTAAGAATTGTGAAAAACAGTGGTTTGACGCCACGAAATTAATCTACCTTGAAGCCTTATCTCCTTAATTATCTTAGATATTCTCCTCTCTCAAATTAATGCTTAACACTCACACACACACACACTCATATATATATATATATACCGGGTGTACCAAAAATAACCGACGATTTGAAAAAACCATTAAAGAAAAACGGAAGGCAATAGAAATGTACGGTTTGCTGCATTTTGCTTAGGTAACCAGGGAATTTATTCTGCCCAATTTTCAAAATTAGTTACAAAGTACGACAACAGATGGCGCTGCTCACTGGGAAAAACTATAAAACAATGTTTTCAAAATAACCACCGTTTGCAGCTACAGCGTGGCGCAGTCTGAGGTCAAAATTCTCAGACGCTCGTGCAAACATTTCAGTTTGAATGTTCTGACAGGCAGCAGAGATGTTTTGTTCCAGTTCATCTGCAGTTTGTGGATTGTGGCGATACACCTGGTCTTCCAAGTACCCCGAAAGAAAAAAATCGCATGGCGTCAAATCTAGCTAATAGGGAGGCCAGTCCATGCCACTTTGCGCATTCTTCCTGCTTTGAAAACATTGTTTTATAGTTTTTCCCAGTCAGTAGCGCTAACTGTTGACTAACTTTGTAACTAAATTTGAAAATTGGTGAGAATAAACTACCTGGTTACCTAAGCAGAATGCAGCAAACCGTACATTTCTACCACCATCCGTTTTTCTTTAATTGATTTTCCAAATCGTCGGTAATTTTTGGGACACCAGGTATATATATATATATATATTATATATATATATATATATATATATATATATATATATATATATATATATATATATATATATATATATATATGTCGGACGTTGGTGCTTCACGCCCAATCTATTTAACACATTATTCCAAACATCCTGAGAATCATTTCTCACTTGGCAGTCGGTGGTCCGGTGGCGAGGACATTCATCATTAATAAATCCATCAAAATGTTAACACAACATGTATAAAAACACTCCAATTGAACATCCTAACCATCTTTATTAAAATTCCAATAAGTACTCAGCTCCATCAAACTAATTCCCAATACCCCACCCAATTTAAATCTGTGCGCCTACGGAACACGTCCTTTCCATTCCCTAGTTATCCATGAGTCAGAAGATGTTCTTTCTTTCAACCTTAAACCAACGCTTAGTGACACTCATTACTTATGCGTGATGTCATGTCGGATGATCTTTTTGCTAAACTAAGCATTTTCGTAGCGCAAACTCTTCAAGGCTAATCCGTCTACTTAAAATTCTCCCATATGGTTCTGCCGAATTGAATCAAGTCGAACCCATTAATTCTATTTTCACTGCAATGCCTTATGCCGCTTATTTGAACTCCCAGACTTTTAAATTGTTAATCCTATATTTTAATAACTAAAATCCCGTTTTAAGATCGCGGGATCACCCCCCATATTTTATATTCTGACATATATATATATATATAGTTGTCGTGTCGTTCTGGACGTAACATTCGTCCATCCCATAAAATTGCCGAATGTTACGTCCTGGACAGTCAGCGTAGGGAGAACCTGACTGTCCAAAATGTTCATGTAGGCGTCGCCGTTCAATTTAACAGGAACAACATGCAAAGGTCCCAGGCCATACCACGAAGTAAACTCCCAGACGTGGAATTTCCACGTTTTAATGTGTTGCGCGTTTCGAGTTACTTTAAGAATTGTGAAAAACAGTGACGTTTGACGCCACGAAATTTATCTAACTAGAAGCCCCTTTTAATTATCTTAGCTATTCTCCTCTCTCTAATTAATGCTTAACAAACACACACACACACACACACACATATATATATATATATATATATATATATATATATATATATATATATATATATATATATATATATATATATATATATATATATATATATATAGTTGTCGTCCTGGCCGTACCATTCGTCCATCCCATAAAATTGCCGAATGTTACGTCCTGGACAGTCAGCGTAGGGAGAACCTGACTGTCCAAAATGTTCATGTAGGCGTCGCCGTTCAATTTACCAGGAACAACATGCAAAGGTCCCGGGCCTTTACCACGAAGTAAACTCCCAAACGGGGAATTCCCACGTTTTGATCTGTTGCGCGTTTCGAGTTACTTTAAGAATTGTGAAAAACAGTGACGTTTGACGTTACGAAATTTATCTAACTAGAAGCCCCCTTTAATTATCTTAGCTATTCTCCTCTCTCTAATTAATGCTTAACACACACACACACACAATCACACACACACACACACACACACACACATATATATATATATATATATATTAAATAAAAACATTTTTAAACCTGACAACACCAGCACAATTCATCAACCTGAAAGATGAAGAATATAAATGACCGGGGGGAGTTGTGACCCCCAACACTCCGGTTAAACATGTTTTGTACCTAGGTAACACTCCCGGAAGTCATCCTTCATCCGCAACCTGACGTAAAGTCAAAACAAAGCAAGGAGCGATGAAATAAAAAAATAAAGGAAATGGAACTTCGTACATTAAAAACCTGGGTCAAAATTATTTCAAAACCACCTGTCAATTCACTAAAACATTACAGCCATCCCATATATTCACTACACCTATAAACAATGCATCATATAATAATTTTTTTAAAAATATTTAGACTTATGACTAAATTATAACTTTATCCACATATAACCACTTCAAATAAGCACCACCTAACTATCGAAATATCCACACATAATACTTTAAACATTATCAAATATATACATTTAGAACCATAATTATAACTAAAATAGCAAGGACACATACCTAGTGCAACTCTACATTGTAGACCGTAGAAGACAAACAGGTGCGATACGTAAATTGCCAACTGATCTTTTTATTACCTCAATTACTAAAATATCGATTAAGACATTCTTTCCTATCGATCGAATGGAATTCACACATGGTTTTTAACAAAAATACCAAAGGAAAACCCATTTCTAAAGCATTGTTTGCAAATGATGTTATGCCTGATTGTATTTCCAATTTGCTACAGTTTAGACGTTTAATACGTAGCATGTAGTTAATGATTAGGTTGCGCTTTACTTTTCTATGTAAACAAGTATTCCAAGGCATTACGCGTTGTGTAGTAAATGGATAATAGTCCCTTTTATCATGCATTTGGTATTTCACAAGACTACTCTCTTCATCAACACATAAGCTTAAATCCAGAAATACAACACGATCTTCCGGTGTTTTATCAGATTCTAACAGGCTAAGATTTTTTGGATAAAACCCCAGATCTATGACCTGCTCATTGTACTTAGTGCAAATTAAAACATCATCCACATATCTGAAATATATTAGCTCACTCAATAAGGCGGTCCCCATTTCATAATGGTGTAGGTAAATGTCTGCCAATATTGAGGAACAACCTCCCCCCATTGGGATACCATGTATTTGGCGGAAGAAATGTGTGCCGTCATATAAATATGTCTCTTTAAGTACCAATTGCACTAGAGTCTCATAACGATGATATGTTATGTACGTTTTTAGGTCATATTTTTCATAAAGATTTTTAGTAATTTCAAATAAATCGTTTATATTAATAGTGTTGAATAAATCTGCGAAGTCAAAACTCTTTATATAATTAATACCACTTTCATTATTTAACTTGTCAATTACCTCAAAACTATTCCCGATCATATAACCTCCCTCCTTAATTAGTTCCTTATATACGACTTTAAGAATAGCCAATAAGCGATCATTTGCATATGTTAAATACGTTTTATAGCCCACAGTTATTGGTCTAAACTTTATCGGATTTTTATGGAATTTAGGAACTAATACTAAATAAGGGTATTTAATGTTCGTGATTTTAAATCCAACTTTACGATATAACGCCTTTATACGATTATTTTTCTCATTCAATGATGAAAGATCCTTTTTATAAATTGATTGGTCTTTGTATGTATTTTCTAGATATTCACAATAATATTTTTTACATACGAAAGCATAACTTGACGCAACCTTGTCCACGTATGTGATTACAAACTGGTCTTTTAATTCACTTATTGCAGTTTTTAATTTACCTAACAGTCCGCAATTTTGTGCATTTTTTAATTCAGGCCTATAACAATGAGATATTGCATTATTAACTTTGAAACGCCATTCATCAAAAGCAGTTAATGGACAGCTATATTTAACAGCCATTTTATAAATAAATTCATCAAGTTCCTTTTTTACGCTTTCCAATACAAAATAGTACTTTTCAATACGATATTTAGTACCACAAAGTAGTAAATTTTTTAAAGCTATATTCTTAACGATATCAAGATCTCCTGTTATGTTATGTTTGTGATGTATATCGTAATACTTATCATTTTCCGAACAGATGCACCTTTTATGATCTACCGACGACAAATTCTTAGAAACTTCATTATAGTTAAAAACATTTCGTCCAACAGGTAAATTGTACTTAAAACTCACACTAATTTTTATACCGTTTATTGGAAAATTAAAGTCCTTATCATTAAAAATTTTATTAAATGGAATATCGTCAAATACTTTATTTGAATACGTAATATTACAATAGTTTAATTTATCAACGTTAGATGTTTCTTTGTCAGTTAATTCAATATTATAAAAGTGACATCTTGATTTTATCAAATCCAAGAAAGTAAGAGGAATAATTGAATCCCTTTCAAACAACGACGTAAATTCCTTATTACGGCAATATAACCAAAGTTTCAGTAGCCATTTTTTTCTGGTACCATAAATTAAGTTTTTTATCCAATTGTATGGAATAATATTACATTCTTTAATTACTTTGCTGAAATCCATTAAATCGCTTAAATAATTATTCCAATTATAGCTTTTCTTACGACCACCTCTTTGTTTACGTTTAGTTACCTTATTGTTAGTACCATATGTATCCCTAATACTAGGAGTATAGCAATCAGAAATTGTAACGTAACTGGTAATATGATCATAAATTCTTGTATTTAAGCCATACGGATATACGGTGTTGAATTGAGCTATGTATAAAATACCATTAAACATTGACAATCCATAAGCGCTATGCAGCTATACAAAATGCAACGATACATGTCCATATATATATATATATATATATATATATATACATAATATTTAATTTAACTTTATTTTATTTAAAGTTCATTCCGCTATTTAATAGTAGGGAAAGAAAATGTGAAAATGGTACAAAGCAATGAAATGCATATTTTGATAAAATACTTGGATTGAACGCTGATTCAGCTGAACGTAGTATACCCCCTTATCTGTTTCGTCCATCTTTGCATTCCTGAATCGTCTAAGACGCAAGAAACGAAAGTATAAAGACTCTATTTCTCTTCATGATAAATAACTCGCATATTACATTAGGAGGCAGAGCTTATAAATCTCTTTCATTGCCCGTGGAAATTATTTAATGACGCAAACATATATTTCCGGGACGACATTTATCCTTCTCGCCCATCAACTCCTGGAAGAAGTACTTTAAACACATGATTAAAGCTAATGCAATCAAAGTAATTTCGGGTGATATATATCTTGCTTGAAATTTGTCTCTTTGCCAAGATATATGGGCATATTTCGAAAGTTTATTATTATATTCAAAGCATCAAACCTTCAAATAGGGATCGCTTAAAGTTTAACAGGAAGAAAAATTAAATTAAATTTGTATATAAAATTGAAATTCGAAAAATATTTATAAGACTTTTCTTCCGTTTAATCCAAATTCATGGTTCTGTATCGATATGTTTTTATGTTGACATGGCCGACTTCAATTAAAATATATATTAGAATACTTTTAATTTTTAGAATGTAATCAAACATGTAATTTTGTTCTGTTATTTACGTATTCCCCTAAAGGGATACTGAATACTTTTTAATACACTCTTTATAAAATAATTTTACATTTTTCAAGAACTATCTTAAACCGCTCCCACTCTATAAGATTGTGAAAACAAACACATATTTGATTAAAATAAGAGAAACTTAAATTTAAGCCTTAATTAAGGAAATGCACGTTTTCTATTTATATGCATGAAATGCCTACTTTTAGAAGAATTAAATATTAAATATTGATTTACATTTTAGTTTAAAAAATGCAAATTTTATCTATATTAATAGTTTAGGTGAACCCTTGGCATTATAACTTACGACACGTGGAAGTAAAAACTATCCAGCATGTCCTGACGTTACGGAAGGTGACAAGTTAAAGTTAATAAATTAATACTTGATTTTTATGCTTCTTGAAAGTATATCGTGAATAATAAAAGGAAATATATTAATTACGTTCCTCTAAGAGATCACAAAAGAGATACACAACCTAAATGAAAACTAATGATAACGTAATTAACGTAACAAAATGATGTTCAAATACACATACTTTGTCACATAATAGCCTGGTTATATAACTCATGATTATGTTTTAATAAAGAAACAAACACACACACACACACACACACACACACACACACACACATATATATATATATATATATATATAATTAGGTACATTCAGGGGAAAATAGCGTTGTCATTCCATCGTGTTTCAAAGATACGTCTAATATACCAGAGTTTACTCTATATGTTTGGTAATTATTTAATCTGACGATTCTATTCAATTCCATCATTGCCTTCCATACCAACTCAAATCTCATTTCGAAATAAATTGAAAAGCTGATTAACATAACCAGGCAATATTTTTAAAAGGAAGCTAAAGCTCTGCTATTCATATTTTCAGGTCCTTCATTCACCTGACAAATAAATGACGGCATTCATGCCGAAAATAATCGAAAAATATTTTCAGGGATCGACGACAGTATCAACGAGAAGTTCAGAATACTTTCATTGAATTTCTATTTCTATATTCAATAAAATCCTCGCTGTGCTGTACATGTTCCAAAAAAGTCAAAGAAATATACCGTCTATGTCTTGAAATGATTCGAATATAACTAGAAATTTTAGAAAGATTATTTATCCGGAAAATTAGAGTCTATTATTGCAGAGGAATTCATTCGTTATACATAACAGGCAAATTTCATGCGATTGATTGTAATATATTTTACTATACTCATTTCTTTGTATAATTTATATATATCATCATTAAAAAAACATTGAGTAAAAAAAATATTCCTGGGGCAATAGCATGAGATTAGATTTCTTGTAATTATATATATATATATATATGACACAGTGGTTCCCGCATAAATTTTTTCCTAAATAACTATTCTATATAGCAGTCAACAAAAATAGGCCTGTGGGAAAGAAATACTATCGAATCATATCTATGATCTTTATTAACTAACATTAATTAAAAATCAATTCAATCCGAGGTAATTTTCCTCATCTCCCAGCTCGCGAAGCAACCCACGTCCAGCGGCGACAATCTCTATCTGCTAAGATCCTTTGTATTAAACTCCCGAGAAAGCTTCTAGAATATTTTTATGACGCGGCATCGAAGAGGAGGCTGGGGAGTGGTTAACCCATCAATCAGTTTTGATTCTATTTGTAAACTCCAAGCGGAAATTTAACGTTTTGATCTGTTGCGCGTTTCGAATTAGTTTAAGAATTGTGAAAAACAGTGGTTTGACGCCACGAAATTAATCTACCTTGAAGCCTTATCTCCTTAATTATCTTAGATATTCTCCTCTCTCAAATTAATGCTTAACACTCACACACACACACACTCATATATATATATATATATATACCGGGTGTACCAAAAATAACCGTAAATTCGA